>VZUI01084844.1:0-80073 GCA_013401135.1 Cettia cetti | reverse complement strand
CGGCGGTCCTGCCCCGGCCCCGCGGCCCCACCCCCGCCCGCCCGGGCCAGCGCAGAGCGCGGGGCGCAGCCTCACCTGGCGGCGGCGCGGAGCCGAGCCCCGCCACTGCCCTCCTCTCTTGCTTAAAAAAAAAAAAAAAAAAAAAAAAAAAAAAAAAAAAAAAAAAAAAAAAAAGCAAGCAAGAAAGAAAAAGTCTAGTTATAAGGTAGGAGAATTCTTTCCTTCATTTTCTTAATTGGATTTTTAATGTGAGCGCCGCTAATTGCAGTGTACATGCGCAATTCGCTGGTTCAGTGAGCGCACCGGGCATTGGCGTAGGCGCGGGCGGGACGGAGCGAGGCTGGAGCGGAGTGTGCGGGGAGCGGACGCGCCGGGATGCTCGGCGGCCGCGGCTCCAGGCGCGCTGGACGGAGCGGGACAGCGCGGAGGGGCCGGGCCGGCGCCCGGCTCATGTAGCGTTGGGCTGGAGCCTTGGAAGGTGCACCTGGTGGGGCTGTGCTGTGCGGCTTCCCCCTCCTGAGCAGCGCATCGAGGGGTCAGGGAAGGATAACCGCAGCCCAGAGACAGGTTTGGCAATTCTCATCTCTCAGCTGAAAGCTGTTTCGCCTTCGCTTTCAGATACTGTGTGCCTGCCTTCTGTGCATTCCCTTTCCCCTCGTGTAACCTCCGGAATTAATGCGGGTGATATTGTTTTGTAGTCTGAAAGGATGTCGGTGGGGTTTTGTTCTTAAAGGGCTTTGGTGTTTTTCTTACGTAAACAGTGTGCTGGAAACGTGGGGGGACACTGGATCTAATAAGTGTTCTTATTCCAAAATACTACCTTTAGTCACTGTTCAGTTGGAGTAAGACACTTTCAACACAAATGAACTATTTCAGCAAACTGGATTTTAATTTTTACAAAATCGTTGTTAGAAACAGAAGATAAATTGTTTTAGATTACAAGCAATGTGTCCTCCTTAGGAAGAAAACATTTCCTTTAGTAGCAAGAATATTAGTTTGTTTGTTATATAGTTTGATACAATCACTTTCCAAAAGTTAATTCAGCAATGAAGAACGTGAACTTTTTTACACTTTGAGTTTGTATATTAGATAGCCACAAAAAATTTGCTTTAGGTTTACTAGCACCAATGGCTTTTTTTGACAAGCTTGTATTTGTTTTCAGAGTTGACCCTGTGATAAACTGAACAAGAAGTTGGAAAATTCTGTAGTAAGGTCATACAAACATTTTTTTCATTCCTTACCTTTAAAATGTAGTGGAACGAATGGAGAAAGTAACACAGATGTGCTTTATTCTTTTTCTTGCCATGGGATCTGATCTCGTTTACATATTTCTTCTCCCAGTTGAGATGGATATATGGGAGCTGGTGAAGCTGATGATTCGAAACTGTGACCTAATTGCGTAATTTAAGTCTTAGGCCTGTTTGTTTGGTTTTCTAGAGAGTCTGACCATCTTTTGTCTCTCTTTGACTTCAGCTGAAGTTTTAAGTACTCAGAACTTGTAATATTCAGCCTTTTGGGTATCTCAGCCTGGCCTCAAGCACAGAAGCACTGGGAAATAGTCCTGACATGTGGAGGATTTCCCAGCGGCTGTAGAAATAATCTTCAAAATCAGCTGTTGTACATTAAACAGGAGGGAAAAAAGGGAACTGCCTTATTGAGTTAAATCACCTCTTGCTGGTTTTCATTGTCCTGGGATTACAGACTCTCACATCACTTAATGGGCAGCAGCTTTCTAGCTACCACTAGGAAGTTGTCCAGTCTCTCTAACTCTGTGTGTACAGTAGCAAACCTTGGATGTGAAGTGGAAAGATGAGTTTGTGAAGACATTTGCTTTCCCAGTGGAAATTCCCATTGGATTGCTGTGTGAGTGGCACAAAAATGCTGTTGGACCCTCAGGAGGAAGCAGCCTTCATCAGCTCTCAGTCAGCTGATACATAGAGTGACCAAGTCCCCATTAATATATTTGCCTTAACCTCCACTTACTGTGAAATGGGATAGAAGTCATTACACCCCATAGCAACAGACTTTTTGGAATGTAAATGGCAAAATGAGGTACTACAGGAGTGGTAAATCACATGGCTTTGTGCTAGAGCAGCAGTGAGAAACTCTGTGGATCTCCAGGCTGTGTTAAAGTCCTCTTGATACCTTATCTGCTTGCCTCCTTTCCATCCTCTTTCTTCTAACTGCAGTTCCTCCTGCTGCCAGTTTTGATAGCCAGAGAAATAACTTTTCACTTCTCCATATTGCCCTCCACATTAGCCCCTCCTGTGAAAGCTTAATTATACACTGGGGGACACCTTGGGAAGCTTACCTTTGTTTGTTTGCAGAGCAGGGGGCTGAAACAGGCCAGCACAGCTGAAATATAGTGCTGAAATGTTGACGTGTATGCAAACCATGGGAGCAGCTTTTGGCCTTTCAGGGCATCCCCTGGCTTGCTCAGCTTTCCCAGGATTTCCTTGTGTAGGTGAGTGCCCATTTCTATGCTAGAGGTGGAAAAGGTTGTATAAGTACCTGTGATGTTTTCTCATCTTGATGGAAGTACAAACAGAAAAGGAGGTACACACACTGGTATAGTCTTCAATAAATATTGGGGGAGGGCTATTCACTTCTGCACCCTCTGTTTTCAACACTTGGAAGTGATTTTTTTTTTTTGCAGGGAGCCATGACGAAAGAAATGAAGTCACATCTCTGGAGGGATAGATGTATAGCTATCAGCATCCCATTGCACTTCTGTTGATCAATTCATAGCTTGGAGGAGGGAAGGGGAAGCAGAAAGACTGTGCAGTGAAACACTTCAGCACCAAACCTAAAGGAAGGAGGAGAGGGAGAGCCCATCCACTCTTACATTTCTCCTTGCTGGCTACTTCCAGCACACCATTCATGATAGTTGTTAAAACTAATTCCCTAGCTGCTCTTCCTCCAGTCCGATGTTTGCTTTCTCTGCAACTGAGATTGGTTGCTGAAAGCCTTCAGGCTCCTGCCTCCCCAGCACAGCTGCCAACAGGGCTCTCCTGCTGCCCTGGCGCTGCTGGGTGTGGCTGTGAACAGCTAAGGCTGGTGGGGATCCAGGAGAGGCAGCTCCCTGTGCAGCAGGGACCATGTCAGGTTGCAGCAGTAGCTTCTGTACTCCAGCATCCTGCACCATGCCAGTCAGGCATCTTTATAGAACAAAATCAGAGCAGCGTCATCCTGGGATGTTTGTTTTTAACTGAGGCAGTTAACAGTTTGCACACAGCCATCATACCTAAGTGTTTGCTGCTTATTTATACAGTACTGCAAGGGGTAGTGTGCCTGGCTTGAGTACTGGACCTGTTCCTCAAATACCGTGGGGAGGACAGATAGTAAGGGGAGGGAGAGACCACCAGGACCCCCATGGCAGCAAAAGACCATGTATTCAAGGACTGACTCAGGCTGCATGCTTTGACATGGTCCTTGTGGTAACCCATGGGGAGAAGAGGTGCCACACAGACTGCAGCAGTGCTGAGGGGCACGCAGTTTTGTCCCTGTCTTGGCAGGGCACTCATATCTACATGGCTTTCCTGGTAGGGTCTGGATGCCAGAGCCCTGAGACTCTTACTGATGAATGCAGGTTACCCAGTTGTATCCAAACATTTCTCCCCATTTCTAAAAAAAACACAAACCAAGACAGCACATGTGGGGACTGGGCTTGGAGGTATCAAATTGTTGGACTGTCAGTGTTTTGGCTGTATCTAATGTTCCATTATTAAAGGTTTTGTTTTATTTTGTTTTGATTTTGGTCCTGAATTGCAGGTGCTTTCAGCCTCTTGACAATCCAGAATAGAGTTGCTCTGGCTAACACATTGATGACCAGGTGCTGGGAGTCTGGAGGGCTTTTAGCATTGCATAGAAGCCCATGTAGATCGTTGTTACTTAGCAAACAGCAGCAGCAGTCAGATGAGAAGCCTGATAGCAGCAAACTGTGAGGTGCTGTGCTGGGAGGGTCAAGAGGGGACGACTTCACCTTGCAGTCCTGCAGAAATTCCAGTTTAACCACTGAGGTATGGAAGTTGTACAAAGCTGGAAAAGTGGGAGCAAGCTTAAACTCAGCTTTATTTTAGTGTCTAGAAGTAACACTGAAAAGGTCTAAATATTTAAATTACTTTGGCAATTAAAACACATATTTGTGTGCTGTCTTTCCATCCCTCCCCCACAGAAACAGATTTTAGAAGCAGTTCCTGTACACATGAAAAACAGAAGTATTGTCAATATCTTCTCTGAAAGTTGGCTTGTCATATCTAAGACATGTAGTTTCCCTGTGCTAAAGCTGAGGCAGAATGAAATGGTGGATGTTGCTTTATTTGCCCAGAGGGGTCAAGCTGGTTATTCCTCACTGCTAGCACTCCTGCAAGGTAGTGACGGGGCCAACATGCTTTCTTCTCTTGCTCACCCTCATGACTGGCATTTTTTGTCTTAATTTAACAGATATTTGTGTTTTTTTTCAGTGGCTTTCTCGGCACTATTCCCCAGTAGGCTCCCAGGTAATCACATGGAGCCACGTGTGGCCAGTGCATTATTTTGCACTCTGCTTAGCAGCCTGGCTGCGGTGTGCTGCCTGGAGCAACTGCTGGGTGAAAATCACATGTGCAAGCCTAGGAATTACAAATCATAGACAGTTTTCTAAGCATCTCTAGGCTCTTGGGTGTCAAGATTAAAAAACAAAACAAAAAAAAAACCTGTCTTCTGGGTTTTTTTAATTTATAGGGGTCACTGTAAAATTTTCCTATGGGACAAGGGAGGCTGGAAACATTCTCCTATGTTTGTGACTTTGGAAGATGGGTCATTTAGAGTACCACCAGATTCAGCTACACTGTTCTGTCATGGCAAACAGTATTTTTGTGGAAGGGTACATACTATTCCTTTAAAAATGTAGCCTGGGGAAAATGAGGACGAGTTCTTGGCTGAAACATTTGCATGAAGCAGTGTGATAGAGCAGCCAGGGAATATATTGCATACTAATAAAGTTCCTTCTTCAGTGTTAAAAGTGCATGCTTTGTGAGTGACAGTGGGTCTTTTTTTTTACCTTTTGACATTCTAACTTGACCAATAATGAGGCATCCACCAGCACGCCTTTTCAGTCCTTTCCAAAGAGCTGCCACAACTAAAGAGACTTTTTTTTGGGGAATAATCTGTGACCCAGCAAGGTTGGCTGCAATGTTTGTTTGTTTTTCTCTCTACCGCTGGTTCCTACTATTCTCTCACTCCCACATCCTATCCGGGTCTAGTTTTCAAATGCATTCTTCAGCCTTCTTCTTCCCTACCTACTGCATCCTGTGTTCTGCTTTCTGATTTCCTTCTCTTTTCTCATAGCTTTTCTTTCCAGTTCCTTTTGGTTCTGGCCCCCAGGAACAAGGAGTGAAACATTAACAGTTGCTGAGTACGGAATTAATCTGGCTCTTGCTAGGAGCTAGAGTTCAGGTGAGGGCTCTGGGAGACATCCTTTGTGTATGCCATTGTGCCCCGGGGCCCTTGGCACCACTTCATTGCTGGAGTAGCAGAGAGGAACCTATATCTGTGCTCCACCTGCTATCATCTAGAATCCAAAGTGTAAGATAAAAATATTGATAAAAGTTGATCTTTGCTAAGATGTGGATGTTCCAGTTACTGCAAGTTAATTACCAGGCATTAATTGCTCTGCTATTTCCACCTGGATGTGTGTCTCAGTTATAAAAAGGAAGCTGAAAACTTCAGAATTAGGGTAAGCAAAGGAAGTGGGTTTGAACTCTCTCATGTCTTGATAGAGGATATGGGAACTGTAGGTGCTGTGACAGTGGTTTGGAAAATACATTATTTCACAGTAAATTCAGCATGCATACCTCTATCTTTCTAAGTCAGACTGCTGCTTTTACAATAAGGCTCTTAGATTGGTCGGGGATACATCCCTTTGTTATCTGTACTTCTTTGCCAATTGAGGATCACCATCTTCATAAATCTGTGCTTAGAACATGTGCAGGAACTTCCTATGTTGATGTCAACATATCCTGAATATAAATCACAGATATAAAATAGTTACATTACTATTGTAATAGTATGATTGTTGCATGATTGTTGCGTGGCTAAGGCTGAGTAATGTATGTCTTTATTATCTTTCTGAGGAGACACCTAATTTGTATATGGTGAGCTTTATTTTGTCTGAAAACACAGATTTAAAGACCATACAGAGAAGAGGTCACCTGTAGCCAAAGGTTTGACTAGTCTGATGCTTGTAGTCCACAACATCTACTAAATGGAAATGTAGAAGAAGAAACCTTTTAACATAATAGTCACTGTGCTGGAAAATGTATCTTCCTGCTAATTTCATGTGCCTGTGATGCCCAGATGGTTATCAGTTGTGTGCTACTGTAATCTTCTGCTGGTTTATTTGTAACCAGGATTGGTCTGTTTATGTGTGGCTGCATATGGCAATTGGTTTAAATCTTTTACCTTATTTTACACGTTCTTCTGTATGTAAGACATAAGGAAGAAACCACCTTGTAAAACAAATTTGGTATAAATAGATTAGTGAGTAGATAATACTTGTCCTGTTAGGATATTATATATTTTTGCCAACAATATCCTAACAGACACATAAATGTGAAGAAATCAAAACCTGATGTGTTTGTTATTTATAGACATATAAAATTTTACTATGTTTCAGATTTCTAGATGATTTTGTGTATTTTGATTTAATTTTTGTAATTCAAAATACTTGGTTTGGGAATATAACTGTAGCAGGTAGTTATTTCTTGAGGGCTATCATTAGTAAAGAAGCTAAAACAAAAGTGATTTTTGAACTAGAGAGATGCACACAAGATATATATTCATTAAAAATATATCTTATATATATATATTGTATATCTATATTAGTCTAATGTCTCTCTTCTAACTGGTTTCAGGTTGAAGAAACTTCTTGAGCAGGAGAAGATCTATCAAGCCAGGAAGGAGAAGGAGCATACAAAGAGAATCAATAAACTAAGAGAAGAACTAGTCAAGCTTAAATCATTTGCACTCATGCTGGTGGATGAAAGACAAATGCATATTGAACAACTTGGTCAACAAAGCCAGAAAATACAGGACTTAACCCAAAAACTGAAGGAAGAAGAAGAAAAGCTTAAAATTATTAGTGCAAAAACAAAAGAAGATGGACAAAAACTTATGAAATTAGAGGCAGAACTTGAACACAAAACATCATCATTTTGTCAAGAACATGAGGAGATGACTGCTAAGCTGGCTAATCAAGAGTCACATAATAGACAGCTAAGGCTCAAGCTAGTGGGGTTGACGCGCAGAATAGAGGAGCTAGAAGAAACTAACAAAAATCTTCAAAAAGCTGAAGAGGAACTTCAAGAACTAAGAGATAAAATAGCAAAAGGGGAATGTGGGAACTCTAGCTTAATGGCAGAAGTGGAAAACCTTCGCAAGCACGTGCTTGAAATGGAGGGGAAAGATGAAGAGATCACAAAAACTGAATCCCAGTGCAAAGAGTTGAAAAATAAACTGCAAGAGGAAGAGCATCATAGCAAAGAGTTGAAACTTGAAGTGGAAAAATTGCAGAAAAGAATGTCAGAATTAGAGAAGCTGGAAGAGGCTTTCAGTAAAAGTAAGTCGGAATGCACTCAGCTACATTTAAACTTGGAGAAAGAAAAAAATTTGACTAAGGATCTGATAAATGAGTTGGAAGTGGTGAAGACTCGAGTGAAGGACCTTGAGACATCCGAAAGCAAGTTGGAAAAGGCTGAAATAAGCTTAAAAGATGACCTTACGAAGCTGAAGTCGTTTACTGTAATGTTGGTTGATGAGCGAAAAAATATGATGGAAAAAATAAAACAGGAGGAAAAAAAGGTTGAGGGCTTAAACAAGAATTTTAAAGTTGAACAAGGGAAAGTTATGGATGTCACAGAGAAATTGATAGAAGAAAGTAAGAAATTTTTGAAACTGAAATCTGAAATGGAGGAAAAAGTAACTAGTTTGACAAAGGAAAGGGATGAGTTAATTGGCAAACTGAAAAATGAAGAAGAAAAATCATCTGAATTAACCTGTAGAGTTGACCTGTTAAAGAAAAGAATTGATGGTATGGAGGAAGTAGAAAGAGAAATTACAAGAGGTCGAACTAGGAAAGGAGCAGAGCATGTTTGTCATGAGGACAACAAGATTAAGGAACTTACCATTGAAATCGAAAGATTGAAAAAACGCCTCAAACAACTGGAAGTGGTTGAAGGAGATTTGATGAAGACTGAAGATGAGTATGATCAGCTAGAGCAGAAATTTAGGACTGAGCAGGATAAAGCTAATTTTCTTTCTCAACAGTTGGAGGAGATGAAACTCCAGATTGCCAAAACAAAAGCAATAGAAAAAGGTGAAGTAGTGAGCCAGGAGGCAGAGCTGAGGCACAGGTTTCGTCTGGAAGAGGCCAAAAGCAGAGATTTGAAAGCAGAAGTTCAAGCACTTAAGGAAAAAATACATGAGCTCATGAACAAAGAAGACCAGCTTTCTCAGCTTCAAGTCGATTATTCAGTTCTACAGCAAAGGTTTATGGAAGAGGAAAACAAAAACAAGAGCATGGGACAGGAAGTTTTGAACCTGACAAGAGAGCTGGAGCTTTCTAAGCGTTACAGTCGCGCTCTGAGGCCCAGCATGAATGGGAGAAGAATGGTTGATGTTCCTGTGACATCCACCGGCGTGCAGACAGATGCTTTAAGCAGTGAAGCAGCAGAAGAAGAAACTCCAGCAGTGTTTATAAGGAAATCCTTCCAGGAGGAGAATCATATCATGAGCAATCTGCGACAGGTAGGTCTGAAAAAACCCATGGAGCGTTCTTCAGTGCTTGAGAGATACCCTCCAGCAGCAAATGAGCTTGCTATGAGGAAATCCTGGATACCATGGATGAAAAAGAGGGAAGCTGGGGCTCAGACAACTCCTGATAAAGGAGCCCGAACCCACAGTAGTCCAGCACATCCCAGGGAGGTTGTCCTTTCACCAAAGCAGGGTCAACCTCTTCATATTCGGGTAACACCAGACCATGAGAACAGTACAGCAACTTTGGAGATAACCAGTCCATCCGCAGAGGAATTTTTTTCGAGTACCACTGTCATACCTACTTTGGGAAATCAGAAGCCACGAATAACCATCATTCCCTCTCCAAATGTTATGCCACAAAAAGGAAAAGGCAGTGAAAGTCCCATGGGTCCAGATCGTTCCATGTCTCCAGTCACTATTACAACATTCTCCAGGGAAAAGTCCCCAGAGGGAGGGCGAGCACCCTTCTCTGACAGACCTGCATCACCAATTCAGATCATGACCGTATCGACATCTGCAGCACCAGCAGAAATCGCTGTCTCTCCGCAGTCACAAGATATGACCATGGGAAGGGCTGTCTTCAAAGTCACGCCAGAAAAGCAAACCGTCCCGACTCCAATCCGCAAGTACAATGCCAATGCCAACATAATTACAACAGAAGACAACAAAATCCACATCCACTTGGGTTCCCAGTTTAAACGTTCTCCCAGTGCGGCGCCTGATGGTGCGAGCCCTGTGATAACAGTCCGGCCGGTGAACATCGCGGCAGAGAAAGAGGTGGTAACTGGTACTGTCCTCCGATCACCTCGGAACAACCTGTCCCCGCGACCTGCAGCCAGCAAGGTGACAAGTACTATCACCATCACGCCTGTTACAACATCTTCCACACGAGGAACACAATCAGTGGTAAGCAGTGTAGTCTCATGGTGTTGTCTTCATGGCAAGGAGAAAGACAAACCGTAGCTTGGGTTTGAGACACCAGCAGGGAAAATGGGAGGGGTGAAGAGAAACTCTTGTCTTCCCTACATTTCTTTCGGGCTCAAACTTAATCATGAAATCAGATTTTGCCCAATTCATGGTTTTTTGTACCAGTGTTGGACGTCTGTATATTTTTGGTGTTATCTCCCAAAGCAGTTAACTTCCAGAGGAAGTCTCTTCAAAGTTATTTTCATAATGGCAACCCAGTAAAATTACAAGTGAGAGACAGAGGGACAAAGAATGATGGGAATGACAGAGCAGGAAACTGTATTTCTATTTTTGATGAGTGCAATTTCTGAATTTTGGAAATACGCCTCATATTTCTTTGGCCCAGTTGGCAAGTCTTTAGACTCTAATTATGCAGGCTGGCATTTCATTGATATAATCCCATGATCCCCATTTAATTCAGTTAATATCTGCTATATTACTGAACCCCAAAGGAATAAATAAGCAGACATGTTATCATTGCTTACAGCTCTTTCTGTTCCACTGAACTTGTGTAAGTGCTGTATTACAATAGAGCTTCCTGTAGCATTTTTTTTTTTCTTATGGCTTCTATGGTGGTACCCCAGCTTCTTTATAATACTGAAAGAGTTCTCACCTCTGCCTTTAACCATAGTGGGCAGTATTTATTGATCGTCCTCCCCCAGTTTATTATTTGACATACATTTTTATTACTTTAGTTGGAAATAACCCGGGAAAGAAGAATTTAACCAAAACAGAAAACCATCAGTACTGTATTAGTCCAAAAACTTAGCTAGACAGTGTCTGCAACAGATGCTTAGAGGAAGATTATTTTGAGTGGGTAAACACACAGTAATGTTTCCCTCAGTGTCTGTTCACAGTTTTTGGCAATAGGTGAATATTCCTCTCTGAACCAGAGCCTGTAGCCACATCTTTGTCTTTAATAGACCAAAGCAGAATTTTTTTCTATTTATTCTTTTAATTGCTTTTTGAACTCATTTACACTGTTGTTTCCACAACTTCAGGGGACAGTGAATTCTGTTGTGGGTTTTTGATATCTTTTATGCAATATCTTCATTGGTTACAGCCTTTTTCTTGTATCTTGACAAATACTGAATAGTCATCCCCTACTCATTTGTCCGTGCTGCTCCGGAGTCAGCAGACCCCTACAACTTGCCTTGTCAACCATCTCTTCCCAAGCTGAAATGCTGAAGAGTATTTAAGATACACTTTTATGCTTTGGAGAGAAGGTGCCATTCCCATTTAAGGCTTCTGAATTAAGAAAACCAGCATTCATCACACAGATCTGTTTGGGATTGCACACGCGCTCGCTCTCCTCAGATATATAATGTATTGTAGATACTTTATTATACAGTGTTTCCCTACATATTAGAGACAACTATTCATTTTTTAAAGTCTTGAATTAATTTACAAACTCCTTTGTCTCTCAGAAGCCTGGAAAACTGTTTTTTAAAAACTTTTCTTTTTAACTGGATGTCTGTCTCTACTGTGATGATGCAGCGAACCATGGCAGACAAAACTTTTTTGGTTTTTTTCTGGCTAAAAACTGTGTTCTTTCTTCACTTTATCTTCCCTGATTTGTAATGTAAGGAAAATAGTTCAGCCATAAGATTTACTTTATCTTATGCTTCCCTTTGTTTTTTAATGTCCCTAGTCAGCTGAGCAGGCAACTTCAAACAATCTCAAATGTGTCTTTTCCTCCCCAGACTCTTGGGAAAAAAAAATAGTGTATTCACCATCTGTTTTGCAAATGACAATTTTACAAACACACTTCACTGCCCCTAGTCAGAAAACCCAAGCTGTGATCATTTACTCAGTAACCCTAGACGAAACCAGCAGATACAGTTTTGAGGGTTTTAGTTAATGAAATTGAACAAGACAGACTGATACACAGCTGCTTTCTTAGCTCACTGGTTTTAATTTTTGTCTTAACTCTCCTCACACAAGATGCTTTGTGCAATGTATTAATGCCTTTTCTATGGTAGCCTATGGATTTGGATAGTTCCCATAGAAACAGAAAAAATGGTGTTTAGTCCTTAGCTTGATTAAAGTCAAACTCACTCTCAGGAAAATACTTGGACTATCCTAGCATATATAGGATATGATTTTTTTATTGCAAATGGACCACAGAGAGGATATGGAGCCCAAAAAGACCCTGCTTGTTAGTCTTCCCTTAACACATTGGCCCAAATTTCTGTTCCCACAACAATTGATATAGTTTGCAGAAAAAATCCCACATAATAAACACAAGTATTCTTTGTGGGAAAAAAAAAAACAAAACCCACAACAAAACAGGTTGTTTTTTGATGTAGGCCTTACATTTGGTTATAGGATTGCTGGTAAATGTGGATCTTCTTTGGCTACCAGGATGGGTGTCATCCTGTAATCCTTTAATCCCTGTGCTCCCCACCTCCTACAAGCCTGGCATCGAGTGCCAACTGTTTATACTGCCAGAGTACACAGTGCCTCCAGTGCCATGCAAATGTGCAGGGAGCGGGGGAATCCCGGCTGCAGCAGAGCCAGGGTGGCATGGCACCAACCGTGCAGAGCGTCCTGTGACCACGGCAGGAGGGCCCAGCTGAGCAGCAGCTGTTGGGTGCCACAGTGAACAGGACAAGTGTTTGTGCAGCTGTAAGGCCACTCGCAATTGGACAGCGCCCGGTTTGAGATTGGCATCTAAATGTAGCTCTTTATAGGTGTTCCCTGTGTGCTCTAAGCTGCTGCTAGAGCTCCTGCCGGTGCTCACTTGCCTGTGCAGAGGTGTTGTGGTGCTGGCTGGGTCTCTGTGGCAACATGTGTGAGGCTGGGAGGGATAACAGACCTGTGCCTTTCTGCAGTGGTAGCTGATGGGACACCTCAGATGGCACAAGATGCCTCAGTGTGGGCAACTGAGTCAGTCTGTAGCCATCAGTCCCCATGTCAGCACTGAGGCTTGTGCTGGCTCTGTGGTGACTGGAGGGTGATCAAGCTGAGACGGGGCTAGCTGTCTCAGTGTGAGCTGAAGTCTATCCTTTCAGGATAAAGTTACCTAAACATCCTTTATTTTAGTGCCATTTTCATGTTGTGAAGTAGTCTGCCTACCTTCCAGCTGCTTCATCAGAAGTTTTAAGTCTCCTTGGGTCATCTGTCTTGTCTACCAGCCCTGTGTTCATTGCTTGAGTAGCCCAGGGCATTTCAAATTGCACAAGGTGTCGGTCACTGAACTAAACCATTTCTGTCCAGGGCAAGCTTGGACCTGATCAGAGTGAGAACAGATGCTGAAAAAGCACTTTTGTACTTAAAATATTCCAGAAGCCAGTGGGTGCATGAAAGCATTCTCTTTGTGTGTCAATAAAGTGCATGAAGCAGGATCTGTTACAAACTACTCAAACATGCTACATGTTCTGTATTTTCAGTTTGCTTTTTTTTTCGTTTAATGGGACTGCCCAACCTTACTGCAACTTCACAGGTTAATACACCTGTGTCTGCTGTGAGAGCTGATTATGACTTCACCATAGCAGCTGCATGTGTTCATCTCACTGTCAGTAATGTCTTGTGTAACCTCACTGGGTCCCTGTTGCAGCACCATGTCTTGCCTTGCCAGCTCAGATCCAGCTTGCATCACCCAGTGTCCCATGGGGCCGCATCTCGAGCACTCCATTCCAGCTGTGCAAGGGTTGGTTTCTGGTTGGAGCCACATTCCTGGATCAGCCAGAAGACAGCAGCCTACAGACAAACAGGGCTGGAAGGAATGGCTTTGAGTTCTTGGAAGAAACGATGGAGAGACAGGCAGTCAGTCGTGTGGGTTCTCTGCCACAGATGCTACAGACGCGGACTGGATGTGTGCTTGCTGCCCCTTCCCGCGCCCAAGGGCACAGCCGGCTGGGGAGGCACCTTTGTGCCATCTCACTTGGCAAACACAAAATGCTTTTGCGGCTGCCTGGGAAGCAGGCATTAGCTTCCAAGCGATCATCACGTTATTATGCTGGAATGAAGGCAACTAAGAAATTTAAAGCAAGTTAGAGTTCTTTTCAAAGTGCTTTTGAGTGATTTAGGCTTGAAATGAGTAACTTGAAATCGCCCAAATCCTTAGTTAATAATTTACATGTGAATAAAGCTGAAGAAATGCCTGAGATTCCAGCTACTCCATTTGATTGCCTTATGTTTACACACTGTGGAACTCTTTCAGGGAGTACAAGATGTTTGTCATTTGGGTTCCCTGGGATGTTGACATATTTTCCAAGGCTGATGGAATGCATTTGCATGTTTTGCCCTACAGAATTGTATGGGCCTAAGTTGTTTTGACATCTACATGTGAGTTCCATATTAGCCTTTAGAATGCTATTGTAAATGTTGCTTTTAGTTATTGAAAATGGCTTCCTTCCTGTCAGGCAGACAGCATTCAAGTTTTCCAATTGTGATTTTTTTTAAGTGTACACATGGGGTTTTGAACTGTTCTTAGAAGATTAAGGAATGGTTTTCCTTTGCATGCTCAGGATGCAGACAGAAAGTTCTGATGCCACTGGCTGAAAAACATTTATAGAGCATTTTTAAGTAAATGTAAAAAAACATGTTGCAGCTGACATGGGCTCCCAGTCCAGTCTATTTCAACACTTTAGTTTTATTTTGCTTATGTGTCATAATTTGCAGAGTTTAGTCATTTAGCAGGTGGGTCTGGCTAGGATTCCAGTATCTTAGGAGAATTGTTCTCTTTTGTGAGATCAAAGTCTTTGTCCATAATCAGAACAGAAATGTCAGTCACATATGAAATTTAGCTGAGACACTAAAGTTGTCACCATTATCATTTTTGTCCGTATTGCACACTGCAGTAGGTAAAGCTCATTTTCCTTTCAGAATTGTCATGTTCATAAGTATTTTCTTTATGCTGTTTTTCATATGGGGTAATTCCAGTTTTGACCTTGAAGAGTGGGTAGCTCCAGTTTTGACATTAAAGAGTACACGCATCATTTATCTGGCCAAGAGAGACAGAAAATAGCAGTTGGCCTTTTTGAGTCTTCTCATCCTATCCAAGTGCTCCTTGTGCATTTACACAGTGAGATTCCGTTGCTTAAGCATGTGCTGATTGCAGTTTCAAAGCTATGGGATAGCTTTGGCCTGGTCTCCAGCTGGGGCTCCAGAAGGGCACAGATGTGTTGGTCTGCCAGCCCCAAGCCAATGACTTAGGCTGTTCTTTGTTTTTTTTTAATTCTGAAGTGAGGATAAGTGTGCTTGCTAGGCTGTTGTCCAGGGATAGTCAAATTACCACGTCCACACTGCCTTGAGGTATCCTTGGCAATCTGGGTTGAAAACCCTCAGCAGAGATTCTCAAATTGTGATTAGGGCTTGGAGGGGGAGAGCCCTTTCCCATATCCCTCCTGCCACAGCCACAGGAAAAGGAAATCCAAAACTTTTCTCTGTCTCTTGCTCTCCCAGCCCCTTCCTCTTCCCAGTGCAGAAATAAGTGGCCCCAGCCATGAGCTCAGCATACTTTGGGAAGTAAAATTCAATTTTATTTATAATGGTGAGTGATCATGGCTCAGCTCCTAAAATTTGGCAGTTACCCCGAGTTTATCATTGGCCTCACCTGACTATGCTGTTCTGAGGGTCCGTGTTAGTGTCTATACAAGATGCTAATATTGTACCTGTCTTGACATCCAAGCCAATGTTGTAGTAGCCTCTAAGGCCATCCTGCACTGTGTCATGCTGTAGAATGGGAGATTTGCACAAATTCCCATCCTTATGACATCTTGATTCAAAACACTGGACCTCAGCTCTGGGAAACTCGTTTGATGCCAACTGTGCCTTTGGCCCTACTCTTAGCAGTATGTGCCAGGGCAAGATTCCAAGTGTGAATATTACTTTGCTAATAGGTATGATTTGGGATATTGTTGTTTGAGAGGTAAATGAAGAACCAAAGAAAAGTGTAAGACGAGCATGTACGAGAAGAAGTCCTTAATTCACAGCATTTTTTCTCTGTCTCTTTGTTTTGCAGACAGGACAGGATGGGTCATCCTCGAGACCTACACCCACCCGCATTCCTGTGTCAAAAGGTATGAAAGCAGGAAAGCCAATAGTGGCAGCCCCAGGAGCAGGAAATGTGACAAAATTCGAGCCTCGTGCTGAGACTCAGTCTATGAAAATAGAACTGAAGAAATCTTCAGCCAGCAGCTCTGCCTCCCTGGGCGGGGGTCAGGGCTGATGGTGGTGGCTCAGGGGGTATGTTCTGCAGGTTTTACTGCTGCCATGAAAGCCAGCTCCCCTGTCTGTGTAGTTGTTCACATTTGCCTGTGCTAACAAAGTCCTGCAGCTGTCACTTAACAACAAACTAATAAGTGTGTGCACTGACTACTTAAATAACAAAATCCTTTTGTTTTCTTACTCAAGTTAAAAAAAAAAAAAAAAAAAAAAAAAAAAAAAAGGCTGTCAAAAAGGCAATTTTATGCCAGGAAGATTTTCAGTCTAGGAAATGAGAATGGGGTAACTGCACTAGGTTATTAATCTAGTTCAGGAATTCTTAATGATAGACTTGGTCACTTTTTAGTAGATCAAAGGAAGTTTGGTCACTTTTACTAGATTGTTTTCCACCTTAATGGATCACTTTCCACCTTTGCTGCTGCATGGTCTACTTTCCTTCCTGCCTTGATCACATTATTGAAATGCCACATGGCCTAGGGAAGCAATGGCAGAAGACTTGCCATGCGTACTTGAGGTCCTGTTTTAATGAATGCCAGTACCTCGTGTGTAGGAGGGGAGGAGAGGAAGGATGGGCACCATCCACCATCCATATGACCGTGTGGCCTTCTCTCTAGAAGCCTCCCATCAAAATCACCATTTCTCAGAGGTGAGCTGCTTTCTCAAGATAGTTACTAAATTCAGGGGCATAGGGATGTTGCACAATGTTTGGCAGCAATTTAATTCTTCCGAGAGAGTTAATACTTGTAAACAACACTTAGAACCAGGTCCCTGACTTACACACACTGGAATACTGCCAGGTCAGGCCTCAGATGAAGGCTTGTGAGCCAGAAAGTTTAGTTTTCAGCAAAAGGTTGAAACACTTTGTCTGGCAAAAATCAACACAATCCATTTGTGCTTGCACCAAAGACCACTGAAGGCTAAGAAGCAATTAATTCCATTGACCTGACTAGGTTTTCAGTTTTCCTGGTTGGGTCTTACATTTGAACCTTACTTGCCAAGCATTCTTGTGTCTTAGAGGGTAAGTCAGCACAGACTGCTGGTGGCAGGACTTGCTATCTAAAGGCACAGCTCAGGTACAGACAGTGAAAGACAGAGGGTTCAATAAGGAAATTACTCTCAGTTTTCAGTTGTTTAAAATATTTTGTCATAAAGTGCAGATCGCCTTACAATACCATGGTGATTCATCATTTTTCCATCCCTCTTTGTGATTTCCTCATCTGTATGTTTGCATTTTTAAGCATGTTTTAAGGAATTTTTCCAGCATGGAAATAGTGTGGATGCTGATGATTGTTATGACTGTTTATTTAATAACAGTAAAGTTATTAAAGCACATTTCCATTAAGTGATCAATTTTCACAGAAGAAAGTCACTGTGAAGGGCCCAGCAGTTAAAACAAAACAAGGTGGGAAGATCACTAATAAATTATAAATAAAATTCACAGAAAGGAAAATGCACCAGTGGTTGAAATACAAAATTTGGCCTGGGAGAAGATATTTGATGGAAGACTCCATAACTGAAGGTCAACAAAATTATATTCAATCCAAGCAACGTTTAGTTTTCCGTCTCCTTTACATTGCTCTAGAAATTCCAGATATGACAATTATCCCATTGTAAAGCTGGCATTTTATTATTCACACGAAGGGATTTTTTCTTTGCCAAACAAAAAAAAAAAGTAGGTTTTGTTTTTTCACATGTGTAGCACCTAAATGCCTGTTAATTTTAAGGTTCTGGTTCCTATGACATCCAAAAATCAGATTAGTATTAGTAGTATTTTTTCATAACTCCTATTCCCATTACTTCAGATAAAACTTGGAAACTGGAATTAGCAAGCAATGTGAATTACTATGTCAGAAATACATCAGATCCTCTCAAGTAATTCTCATCACTTAAAAGTCTAAGTATGTCAATAAATTGTTGCTGAGATCTTACTGTTCTTAGTGTAACACAGACTTTTTAACATATATTTAAAGGAAAAAAGGATTTTTTTCTGGATATTCACTCTAAATACTGTTACCGAAGGATGTTGTAAGGTCAAACCAGTCAAATAATATTGCAAACATGATCCCCAAGCTAATGTGGCTTGATACAGCCTCCTTAAGCCTTCCTTGTGTCCAAGAAACTTAGTTCCTTAGTTAACTGTCACTATACTCAATATTCTATGTGTGCCTGTGGTTGAAAATTTTGTTTTTGTTTGAAGTCTAAGAAACTAATTCACCTGAAGAAAAACAAACCAGCCTCACAGTACCTGAAATCCAGGGCACACAAACTGGCACAGCTAGAGCCAGACTGCAGGCACAGGCTGGGAGTTGCTCCTGTAGAGTCAGTAGGATTTAATGAGACAGACTTCAGAAATTCCAGAGAGGTCAGACTTAGGATCCTGTTATTTTTTTCCCCAGGGGCTGCACATCAAAGCCAGACTTTTGCTCTGCAGCAGAAGTCAAAAGAGTTGGAATCAGGCAGCTGGTTAAACTGTTAGCTAAAAACAAGTATTTAGTTATACTCAAAACTTTTGACATCTGTTTTAATTGACCTAATATTCTTGTTTCCTCAAGGTGGAAGAAGGGTAAGATGAAGAGAAAAGAAAGCCAATAGTTCAGAAGTCTTAAAAGTTCAAGCCTAACTATTTGTATTACATTGAAATTTCCTCTGAATCTGAAGACACTTATGTTTAGTGACTACAGTAAGATTCTCCATTCAGTAGGTCAGCTCCAAAAGGCAATTTAAACAACCAAATCTAAAACCAGTCTCTAAGCCCAAGAGGCATCCTGAGGATCTTCTTGATGTTCTTCCACTGCCCGTGTCTAGCCAGTGTTTCTGTTATGACTTAAATGTAGCACTGCAGCCTTTGTACCTCACTGAGATCTATAATGCAGGTATTCTTGTATTTCCTCTGAGGCTTTTAAGTCAAGCCATGATTTCATGGTCACTTAAAGTCAGACTATAACTCCACACTGGACTGAAAAGCTGTAGTCCTGTCTTTGTCACCTCCAGCCAAGAAAGTACTCACTGACTATGTGCCTGTCCTTTGAGTTGGCACAAGTGTTTGCACTTAACTGGGGAACTGATCTGAATTAAAAGGGATCTGGCAAAAAAAACGTGAGGGCTGGCTTTAACGTAACTTAGTGCCAAGCTCACAGGCCAGAAAAAGAAAGAAGGAGGGCAAAGGAAACCAGTTGGTGTTTCAAAGTGACTGTGGGATCATGAATGCCTTCTAGTAGATCAAACACCACACAAACGCAGGGGTAGTGCTGCTTATTGTGAAAAGCTTTTGATTGAAACCTTTTTCTAAAGGTAGGAGACAAGTTCCCCTTCTCAGCAGTATCTGAGGAGACTCAAACCCACATCAGCTGCAGGCAGATTCACTAGTGGCGCTGACAGCTGAGGGGGAAGAAGGTGGCATTCTCATTCCCTCCTGGAAAGGCTGTGCCGTTCTGCATGGAATGCTTCCGTATTCACTGAGCAGAAACAAGAGAGTGGTTGAGGGGTCAGGATATTGAACTAGGAGGGAGCCCCCCCCCCAGATTTGTGTCCCTGTTCCAAAGACTGCCTCTGAGCCTGGCCCTTTTGAAAAGGAGGCTTATAAGGTGAAGTGTCTGTGTTCATACATCCTTCCATCTCTCCTTCCCTAATGAATAACACCGAACACACCAACCAATTTCATCCAAACCTGACAAAGCAATAGGGGTCTCCAGAATAAGAAGTTGTTCCAGTTTTATGAAAAGGACGGCAGAGAAGAGGAGCAAGACTTTAGCAGTGCCTCACTGTGTGGAAGAGTAGGGCATGAGCTCACCTTCATGCAGCATCAAAGAATGAACACAAGAGTGATGTCAGAAATGCCACAAGGACAAGCTTTGTTCGGACCTCAGAATTTACTAGACACCAAAGAATTAAACTCTGACACATCAATCCAAAGGAAATATTAGGGCTTTATTTACAAGGCTTTCATGTATTCTTCATTACTGGATTATAAAGTGTAAACTAAGCCTTCCTAAGTGATCATTTGGAATCACTCATCCTCATTCTTTCACTCTTATCTTTTTTCTCAGTAATTTTGTCTGGGTGTTCTGGATTTTTTTTTGGGTTTTTTTTTGTAATGAGGTGGAACAATTTCAGTAGCAAAATAATGCAGTCAGAATCATAATGATAGTTACAATGCTTTGTCAGGAACTAAGATAACTGACCAATCTTTGTACTTTTAGTCCTATTCAGTGTCAGCTGGAGAGAAGCCCTGTTTTGGCTGATGACATGGCCATATAAGCAGTTGTGATAATTCAAGGCCAGCAGTAAGGTGGAGAGGGGGAAGAGCAGGGGAAATGCCAGCCCATTCATGAGCGGCACACATGGACTGAGAAGGTGCTTCCTTAGTTCTCCAGATGATCTCTCTGATTTTAAGTCTAGTTCCTAGCAAGTTTTCTACTGCGTTCCCTAAGTTAGATCCCATCACCAGAATTACTGCTACATAGGGGTATTGCTAATGTAGTCTTAGTAGATCGATAGAGTAAATGTGAATGAAAAAGGAGCACAGAACCTCAGCTGTAATGCCTAGGGGAATTTCTCTCAGATTAGTAAACATCCTAAGCAAAAAGAAGAAAAATAGATATTCTGATTTACTTTGCTCACCTTATTTCCTTTTGTGACACCTGTTAGTGTGATTTTTCAAAAACCAAACATTTTGTGACTCTTTGTAATAGGCCCATAGAGTACACATCACTGTAATTAAACCTCAGACCACTTACAGCACGTGGTACTTACCATGGGAGTAACCTCTAAAGCCACATTAATATGTTGATCCGTGCCAACAGGATGCCAAGTCATATGTCCCTGCTTGAAATATGCCACACACGTCCTAAAAGATGCTCAATATTTACATGAATATTCAGTAATTCTGATCAGATGTGGAAGAGTATGTCTTAAACAGAGTTTGCTACTGTCCTGCTGGGTTTCAGGGTAGTTGGTGTAAGCTGCAACAGTCAGGACAATTTTCAGATAAGTTACATGTTCCCATCACACATCAGTGGCCAGTTTCATTGAGTTGCTTTGAAACAGTAGTTTGCTGGCAGGAGCTTTTGTGAACTCATCTTTTGAACTTGTTTTCTTTTAGGGGAATGATTTTCTCCCCTGTGTCAGTGTGAGTTATCCTCTTTCTCTTAATTTTTTGCTTGAGCTCTCTTGGGCAAAATTATATGCAATATTTCTCATTACAGATATTAATTTCACTTTGAATCTTACCCCCACACATTGCTCTTATCTTGGCTTTTTTTTTTCCTTTAAAATGTAACCAGGGTTAACTACTGTCAGGTGCAGAGCTATCAGCTCTCAGGTATGAAACACTCAGGTGTGAATGGTTCTCCAAACAAAAAACCCCTCTCCTTGGGATTTTAAAAATAGAAATACTGATGTATGATTCTCTTCTGTTTCTTGGGTGTGCATTGTCTGTGGTACATTAATTTTTGTATTATCTGGTGATACTTGTATATATTGTAAGGAGAAATTAAACTTTATATGTTAAAATGTCCCTTGATGTGCTTCATTATATCCTGATGTGTTTCCTCGAGAAGTTCTGCTTTACATCAGTAGGAATGAAAGCAGAATTAGCTGTTTTACATTAACTTAATTTTCTTTTTCTGTCTTTAAAAGCAATTGTTTTAAGTGAATATATAGTCCCTTGAAATATTTCCATCTAGACCCTTAGAAAAATTTCTTTAATCATATCCTTCAAATATAATCCTATGCCTACAGAGGGTGGCCCAAAAGAACTCTGACAAAATCTACCCTACTCTAATTTTAGCTTAGTAACTATTCAGACACCTCTTTTAGTACTACATGCGTGCACATAATATATATGTTCATACATATATATATAAACATTTCAACTACAAACAACTGATACAAACTTAGAGTGTGTGTTTTCTAGGTGTGTGAGAAATGAATGAAAGATAAATATCAGTGGAAATTATTTGGGGTTTTTTTTTACAATTTTTTCTCCTACTCTTTTCTGCACAATTACTGTTTGGGTCTGTAGGAGAAGGGTGTCTGCTTCAGACATCGACTGTAGTTTTGCTGTTCATTCAGTCACTGAGCCTTAACAAGGACATTTTTCTGCTATCCATTTTTTTAGAATTTTGTGTCTAAACTCCTTATTAAATGTGCACAATTAATATTAAGAAAATATTTTTCTTCTAAAAATAATATTTTTAATATTAAGAAAATAATTTGTAAATGTAGCTTTTAACATCATATGCCACAAGAGCTTCAAGTTAGAACGGCATTGCCTGTAAGGTAAAATCATACAATAGTTTTGGTTCTTTCACACTCACTGATCAAATGTGGTAGAACTGGTGTACATTTCTTGTTGAAAATCATTTGTTGTTGATAAATTTTATGGAAAATAAATACTTTCAATTCAGGAAATTCTATTATTTCATTTGCCTTAATGTATTTTATTGGATGTTGCCTCAGCCCTGCTCTTGCTTCACCACGTATGAAAAGCAGCACTGGGATGTGCCATCTACTGGCAAAGTTCTGTCAGTAAGAGTACATGGAAAATACTTTCATTTTTCTTTCTTCTTATAATGTAACTTCATGAAACACCTTGCAAATATTAGTTAGGAAGCAGATAAAGGCCGAAATCAACAAAAATGTAAAAGGCAAACATTATATCAATAGTGTAATTTCTTGGGTCACATAAATTTTGAAAAATCTTCAGACTATTAAAGGAAGGTAACAAAAGTAATTTCAATTAAGACGAATCATTCTGAAAATATATAACTATGCTTTAAGTAGTACTGGTACAGTTACATTATTTGAAATGCATAAAATACACCTTTTCAGAGAAAAATGCTAATGGACAATTAAATTATTTTATTTAAAAAGTTGCCTGTAAGAGCTGTATATATAGGTAGAAGAACAGAAGATCAGGCCATTAGTACTTCAGCAGAGCCTAGGGATTAATCAGGGTCAGGGGCCTCTGATACTACGTACAGGGCAAAATTAAATCCAGCCTTTTAAAGAAAATGCCAACACATAGTTTTTGCATGCTGTGGCTGAAATTTATTCTCATTAAACTCAGAGGCAAGCACAGCATAGGTTTCTAAGCCAAGTTTAAATTTTAAAAAATGAGAAATGACCCCATACCTCTTCCTTATCCCTATTTATGAATTGCCACCAGATTTATGATGAAGTTGCTTAGACAAGATACTAGACACCCAACTCCAAGTCTTTCTCTACCTAGTTTTGGTGTGGAACTGGAACTTTAATCCATTCAACTGTATTACTCCTTTTTTCCCTATGGACAACCAAATGAGGGTCTTGACATTGAAGTGGAAGCCAAGGCCCTCTGAGCCCTTGACAGGTACTAATTTAGTTTCCCTCTGTAGCATTAGCCAGAACAGTTGGATCAAGCAGTGATAGGAGAGTAAGTTTCTGAGACTTTTTTAGAAAAATGCCTTGCACTGCCATTGTAATTGTTCTTCTTTAAAGTAAGTTGCAATGCATTTGTAGTTTCATAAACCCAAATGTTTTGCTCTCTTTTCTTTTAGAGAGTGTCATCATTCACCAGTTACGCGTGAACTCTAGATGAGCTAGAGCTCTCTGTGGGTACTACCCTCCATGCCTGTGGATGGATCACTGTAGAAGCTCTCTGCCATCAACACCAGGGTCACTTATGCTACTGATTATTTCTGGAAGTATTAGCGCTTCCATTAGGTTTTATATATTTTTTTCCTTTGGTAGAGCTTTAAAAATGAATGGCCTTGCTGGTATTTTAAAAGTATCTAAGCAGAGAGAGAGAGCAGCAGTCTTTCTGCCAGCTGAATTTCACTTTTAATTGCAAAGCCTAAGGCAAATGCTTGATTTTGTTTGATATTTGCCATATAATTTATTTTTATAATACACTTTGTAAAGTAGTTGTGCCAAAGTTGCAATTCCTGTTGCTTATGACGCATTTATTTGTAGAATACACTGTCAAATCTGCAATTTGATATTTTTGTAATAGAGAGTATGTGAGGAAAGAAAAATGTAACTTCAGCAATGTTTTCTGTTTAAATGGAAAAGTATTCAGTACATTTTTTGCCACCATGAGATTCTGTGAGACTAAATACTTTGAAGACTGCTGTATGGAATTTTTTGCAGAATACTTCTTGCACTGTGTGATGGTTTGGCATAAAATTAAGTATTAAAGTCCAATGCCTTGAAATACAACCAGATTTACTCACTTTAAACAATGTAAGTCAGTTTTTAAAGCTGTGATTTTTTTCTATATAAAGTATGTTTTTACTTCTGCCTGTACCAAAAAAGTTGATTTTCATTACACTGTGACTAATAAATTTTCACAACTATGCAAATGTAATCAGGTGTTTGTATTTCAACTCCAGTTTCTTAAGGTTGGCAGTGCTTATCTATGTATTTGTTTATGGGGACAGAGTATGGGTTTGGAAGTTCCTTTTTCTGACTGGCGTCTCATACAGTGTCATAGTGATGTACAGGGTGAAAGTGATTCATACAGTCATAGAATGGTTTGGGTTGGAAGGCCCTTGAAAATTGTGTAGTTCCAATCCCTCTGCTATCAGCAGGGACACCTTCCACTAGATCAGGTTTCTCAAAGCCCCATCCAACCTGGCCTTGAACATTTCTAGGAAAGCTGTCCAACAGCTTCTCTAGGCATTTTGTTCCAGTGTCTCACCACCCTCACAGTGAAGAATTTCTTCCTAATATCTAATCTAAACATACTGTCTTTCAGTTTAAAACCCTTCCTCCTTGTCCTGTCTTTACATGCCCATGCAAATCTCTCCATCTTTCTTGTAGGCTTAGAAGTTAAGATACAGAGATGGATCAATCACCAAGCCCTTAATGACTTAATTGTTTAATTGACTTTATTGACTAACCTTGTGCTTTCAGAGCACAGGCAGAGATGTTTGGTACTGTCAGAATCTTTAGTCCTGGACTAGCACCTGGACAAGACACCAGGCACTCTGCCACACGCTGAGGGGCCCCTTTTACAGTGCTGGCTGTAGCTCCTCAAATAGCATCCAGAGAGTTCTGTGGCAAGCTCTACTTAGGATGATTTTTGAATGAATGATAAATAAACCTACATGCAATCCAGGCAGGGTCTTTTTTTCTTTTACATTCCATAACCAATGATTTTTAATCTAAGTCATTGGCACATACTTAAAATACTGCAGATTTTTAACTGCAGAAGCTACTGGGAGAAATTACTTTTTTGGAAAGGAAAACAGTGTTGCTTGCAGGAGATGTGCTGTGAGATGCCAGAAAGAGTGCATTAATGCAGAACCTCTCTGGATTGATTAGGTTGGTCCATCTTTGAAGGTGGAATATCACACTGCTACGTAGTCAATTTGGTTTTCACGGGAGCTGTTTTTCCTTTTACATGAGTTCTGTAGCAAATGCTGACACTGTGGAGAAGCAGGATATTCTGGGACCTGTATGAACTTTCTTGGAGTTGATCTCCATTGTGAAGAGTTTACTAATACATACTGAGGAATCAAAATTAATTTCTGCTTATCTCAGCAGAAGAGTAATTTCATTGGTATAGGTTATACTTAGCTGGTACACCATGTTTTTTAAGGAGTGGTGTTTTTTTGTACAGCAGACAATGTATGCCAATAACATAGCTGTGGATGTAGATCATATTTTAGTGCAAGCTGAGAAGAATTCCAGCTTTTAGAGAGCAATACAGCTGAGGTGAATAAAATTTAGTGTGTGCCACATTTTAGTTTACTGCACAGCAGAATGAACATTGTAGTGACCCAGATCTTCTATTTTCAAAACATTAGTTGGGAATCAAAACACATCCATGTTAAGATCTACACTGAGCTCAGCTGGACTGAAATTCCTGGCTATTTAAAAGTGACGGTGACATGCCTGAAATAAACTTCAGCTTGTAAATATGAGTAGGACACATGTAAAATCTTCCAAAACTGAGTCTAGATTTAAAGGTCCTAGTCAAAGTAGAAAATATCTTTTCTTCTCTAAATTTTAGTATAAAGCCAGTTATGAGTTTAAGTTTATGATTCATAAACAAACACAGAAACATTTATAGTTTTGCACTTTCATTAAGTTTTTAAGCTTCCCAAAATTGTTTAAAGCATACATACAATCATGGTGTATTGAAATAATTTGGATTTTAAAATTTTTTTGATTAATTGCAACACTTTGGAGTAGGAGACTGGTGATTACATCTTGCATTTATGTTCCTGCGCAATTTTTTACATTACCTAACTTGGATATGAATCTAAGACAAATGTGTAAAAAAAGTGCATTAGTCACATAACTAGCCTGTATTTTGGGGACATGCAGGAAGAAATCTATTAATATAGATTTATAGATGTGATTAATTTCTACAAGTACTGTAATTTTAAAGGAGATAATTGGAAAGTACTTTCACACTAAGATAATGTAGAGGCTATAGATCCCAGTAGCTTTTAAGCAATAGAAAACCAATGAAAGATCTACTTTTCCCTTAGAGATCTCTTACTGTCTAAAGAGGACTGAAAGAGCTGTGTAGTATAATTACAGTGATAAAATATAAAGTTTCAATCTACAAAAGAATCTCAAATACTTCAATTTCTAAGATAAACTCTACAGCCCATGAGTTTTCTTTTTGTCTTATGTTGTGAAACATAATTGGACAAATTTAACATGCCCTTTCTTGCCAGTCCTCTCACACCTGAGAGCATCAGGTCCCAGCCTCCCAATATTGCCCCTTGGGTATCCTGCTGCCAGAAAAATTTCTTGCCAACCCTCACCACAGGTTTACAGGCAGTCTTGTTCCCTTGGGATCCCAGGTTACATCTCCCTGGATTCTCTGTGAGGCTGTGGGAATAAAAGTTACTATAGCTGAAGGTAATAATTGCAAGCAGGAGATAAAAAAAGGTGGTGCTAGCAACAAGGGGCTTATCTAGGGGGAATGGCAGCAAAATCTGGGGTCCACAACATAGTGGAAAAGTTAAATTAGGAATGAGATGTTTTAGCACAGATGCCACAAGGAATATGATTAACTTCTGTATCCTATATAATTATTTAGGCACCGAATTAAGACTGACATTTTAGATGTTTTCATATATATCCGGATTTCCTATGCTGTCTATGTCAAAGAAGCCTTTAGTGCCTTCAGAGTGAAATACATTTGCACAAGTCATGTGCTCCCCCCAGTGGTCTTGGCTGATGCTCTCAGTGCTCCACAGAACTAAAAGGCATTTATTTTACAAAAACTGTTCCACAACCAGCTAAAAAGTCTTCAGATTGGACTACATGCTTATAAAGTTATTTAATTAAATAGTTCTAATTACTTTTCTCCTTGAAATCAAGTAAATACATGAATATTTGCTGAATGTGGATTTTGGCAGCACTCTGGAGTGACTGCATAGAAAGGACTAGGGAGTCCTCACAAAACAGACCTTAATGCAGAAGGGCCAATAAAGTGAGAAATATGGACTTTCAGTGTTGCATTACCTTGGACAGTGGCTGCTAAAGCAGGTATTCTTGGGATGCAAGTACATACTCCCACACTGCGTTCCACAAGGGGACTGCTTCTCCATGGAAAGAGTTTTAATCACTCAAACAGGTGGCCCTGTGGGGACAGTAGAGTCCCTGTTCCTGGAGGTATTTAAGAAAAGACTGTAAATGGTACCCAGTGCCATGGTGTAGTTGGCATGGTGGTGTTCAGTCAAAGACTGGACTCAATGATCTCAGAGGTCTTTCCCAGCCTAATTGATTCTATGATTCTATTCAGTGCAGTCAGATTAGCTCCTAAGGGAAAACAACAGCATCCATATGTGTAACTATCTAACCAGTGGGTGTCAAGTCAGGGGGAGCCGGACTCTTCTCAGCGGTGCCAACCAGGTAGAAACTGATGCACAGGAAGTTCCACCTGAATATGAGAAAGAACTTATTTAGTGTGTGGGTGACTGAACCCTTGAACAGATTTCTCAGAAAAGTTGTAGAGTCTCCCTGGCTGGAGATATTAAAAAACCATCTGGATGCAGTCCTGTGCCATGTGCTCTGGGATGACCCTGAGCAGGGGCATTGGACCAGATGACTGGTTGTGGTTCCTTCCAGCCCTGCCTACTCAGTGATTCTGTATTCACTGCACTGATTCACTCACACCTCCTGGCAGCAGAGCAGGAGCACTGAGCAGGAGCACAGAGCACGACAGCTCCCAAAAATGGTGGTCAGCACGCATGGCTACATTAAGAGAAGCTCTCAAAACTCTTGTGCATTATTACTTCTCTACAGTGGCACTGATCCCATTTATGAGTGTAGGAAGCTGAAGGTGACTTCTCCGTTTCTGACCCAATGAATGCTGCCTTGGGTCCGCCGTGCTCTTCATGCCAAGAAGGAGGATGAAGGGCAGGGGGACCCTCCTGGAGCACTGAGCAGGGATGACAAGGCTGCAGGCCCAGGTCTTGCCCCAGCCCAGGGAACAAGGTGGCAAGACCCCTGCCCTAACCGCACCGGAGCAGAGCCTGCCTGGCCAGCACACAGAACACGCCCAATTGTTACTATGAGGAGCAGCTGAGGAAGCTGGGGGTGTTTGGCCTGAAAGAGGCTTTGTGGGGGGACATCATTCTCAACAATTCGGGTTAGGTGGGAAGTGGTCGGCCCTGCAGTGCCTGCAGTGAGGACAACAGGAAAAGGAGATTCAAGTTAGGTATTAGAAAAAAATTAGTCACTGTTAGGGTGGTCAGGCATTGGAATAGGTTGCCCAGGAAGGTGGTAGAGTCACCATCCCTGGAGGTGTTCAAGAGGCGACTGGATCTGCCACTGGGTGACGTGGTTTAGTGGCTTAGGGGTCACAGTGGCAGTGCTGGGTGGTTGATCGCGCTGGATGCTCTTGCGCGTCTCTTCCAATCTTGACGATTCCATGACTCCACAACTCCATGACTCCATGACTTGGGCAGGCGCGCGGCCGAGGCGCGTCACCACCCGCGCGCCCGCCGTGCCCCGCCCGCAGCCGCCGCGGCCGAGTGCGCAGGCGCGGTGCCCCTGGTCACGTGTGGCGCGGTGGCTGCGGCGGCGGCGCCATGGCGGTGAACTACAGCGCCAAGGAGGAGGCGGACGGGCACCCCTCGGGCGGCGTCGGGGTGCCGGGCGGCGGCGCGGTGGGCGGCGGCGGCGGTGGGGGCGGGGGCGTCGTGAAGACCCGCAAGCCCGACAACACCGCGTTCAAGCAGCAGCGGCTGCCGGCTTGGCAGCCCATCCTGACGGCGGGCACCGTGCTGCCGGCCTTCTTCATCATCGGCCTCATCTTCATCCCCATCGGCATCGGCATCTTCGTCACCTCCAACAACATCCGCGAGTACGAGGTGCGCGGGGCGGGTGTGCCCGGGGCGGGGCTTGCGGAGCACCCGGGAGCCGCTCGGGGAGGCCGGGCCGGGCAGGGCGAGCGGGGATCGCCTGTCCGGAGGCCGCCTGCGACTCGGGGGGAATCCGGTCCCCTCCCGGCCTGCCGGGACGCGGCGGGCACCCGGGCGGGTTCTGTGCGAAGCGCACACGGCGCCCGGGCGGCTCCGATCCGGCCTAACGTCTGTGCTGGTCAGCAAAGCGTCCATTAGTTACCCTGAGCAGACACCGAGCTGACAGTCATCTCGGCATGGGCTGTAGCCCTTCTGTGAGTTCTGCCTGTGCTCCCGGGGGAACTTCCAGGGAAGTTACTGCCACCTTTTAATCGACACAGCCCAGTGCACGTTATTTTTCCTCAGCAGTACAGAAAGTGTGTGCATCATCCGTGGGATAGCCTGTGACAGTCCATTATTTATCTTCAAACGTTCCAAAGTAATTGTATTTTCAGGACAAAGCTCTGTGGTGAATGTATTGCTGTAATTCTCACTTGCACCGATGATTTAATGTTGCCGGTGCTGTATGGGAGACCAGGGTAAACTTGGAAACAAGGATCGAAGAGTATGACTTTCTAATCAATACTTATAAAAGTCTAGTCATTTACATCTGATAATCAGCCATGCTGCTGCTGTGGAAAGTTGTTGAGCGTTAGCTGAAAACTGAACTGTGTTTCACAGGTGGATCCATTTGATAACAGAGCCAGTTTGTGTTGTAAGGAAATAACCCTCAGGGCTTAGGGATGAACAGCCTTGAGAAGCAATAGCTATTATTAGTTTCGGTGAGCTAATATGACTGAGATTGATTGTAGGGAAGAAGGTGTGTGGTTGTTTGTTGTGTTGTTATATTGGAGAATATGAACTTTTGTGGATCAAAGCACTCCAGTTACTGGACTAAGTTGTCACTTTCAAATATGTAAGATTAAGACAGTAGCTTGGCTGGTGGCAGTAAGTTGTCAGTGAAACCCCATTAGCTGAAGAAATCAGGAAGTAGGAAATGAATGGTATTTCCATATTTTTCTTAACATGCAAGTAAGGTTATAACAAAACCAATTTTTCCCTTTTATGTTAAGATCTACAGTTACAGTCAAGGAGAAAAGCAGAAGGGAAAAACCCAAAAGCTGAAGTGTATTTTACAGCATCCTAATTTGTACGTAAGCATATTTTTAAAAAAATAGTTGCTTCTTATATCAAGTGTTGGGTTTGTGCTGAGCATCTGAAAATTGGCACAAGTGCTTCAGAGAACTTGTTACAGGCACATAGATTTTTAAATTGTCATGTTGTAGTATATTTAAGGTAAACACAATTGCATGTTTTCAACACTCCATGGAGCAAAGCAAAAAAATATCTTTGCTAACTCTAATTTTTGTTGACAGCTACGTTTAAAATAGCCATTTTTATAGGAAAGCAGTATAAAGTTTTAGATCATTATAATTGAACAAATAGATCCTTTTTCCATTCTGACTTAATCTGCACAAGAAATGCAGATTAGTCCAAACATGTATGCTATGTACATTTTGGCTGTATGCATATGTACCTATATGGCTGCTGTATGCATATACAGGATTTTTATATACTGTTGCTTAAGCAGCTCAGTTGGGGACTCCTGGTAAGTTCCAGTAGAACCCAAAAACCAGTTGTTCCCATCTAACATTTGGCACAAAACTCATTGATGAGCTGGGAGAACGACCAACGCTCCCCTACACAATCAGGTTGTGTATATACAGCAGCAGTAACCATTTGTATGGGAGATCAGTTGGCAGGCACAGGCCTTCAATCCTCTCTAATTTCAAGATACTCCAGACTGGAAAGAGTTTAATTTGTTTGTTTTGCTGTATGTTTACTCTTTCACCTTTCGAAATTCTCAAAAATTTGATTGTTAGGCTTTTGTGAGGACAGGAGGGATTTTGGAGTCTGGTAAGTCAGAAGGGGGAAACTTGTGTTCTTTGCCTGATCCTCATACATGTTTTAAGAAGTGCTTATCCAGTGACATTCTGTAAGTAAGATTATCCTCCTAAAGGCATCTGAATTTCAAAAAAAGCAAGTTTAAATAAAAAAAGGCTTTATAGTTGCAGCTGCAAAACACAGATAAAGCTTTTTACCAATTAGGACCAACATCTGGGCTCTGAACACGACTGAGGCATGCAGTTAAAGGTACTGATATCACTTATATGCTTAGATGACAGATGTCCCTGCTTAGAATGCTGGCTTTTGTTATAACATCTGACAGTTATTCACAAACAGCTGTAAGTTAGCTTGTGGGAAACAAGACATCCAGAAGCTACATGCAGTGACTAAGCTTTTTTAGAAATGTAATCAGGGGAGGAAGCATAGGTGGCTATTTACACCTACCTCCTAGGCAATAGCATACCTCTTAAATAGGTGTGTATGTGCCTGTAAACTTAGTGTATTGGAATTGAATAGGATGTTTAATTTATGACCTTGAAATACGTGTTTAGTTTCAAGTCACTCTTTCCTGAAATAAGGTGTATGGTAGCCATTAGTATTTCTGTGGACTGCGCTGTTCTACAGGTGCAAGGACTGAGCAGCAAAATGCACCTCTTCCATTGATTTCCTTTATAAGATATCTTGAATGCAGATGTGGAAGATTTCCAACAGTTTAAGTGTACTAGAATTTTTGGGTTTTTGTTGTCTGTCTTTAGCATTTTTTCATTGTTTCAAAAGGGTATGATCATTTATCTTGGGTCTGTCATGAAGATAATTCCTTTAGGTGGAAAATTAATCAGCTGTGTAAATGTCTCTTTGCCTGTTACTAAAGGGTGAGAGAGTTCTTTATTTCCTGGAGGTGTTTTTTTTTTGGTTTTTTTTTTTTGGTTTTGTTTTTTTTTTTTAATATATACAGAGTGAATAAGAAGCGTTGACAAGGCATATTAATATATGATAAAATGTGAGGAATATACAAAGTATTAAATGTAGGAAAGAGATCTTTGTGCTGTGACTGCTGCTGTGAAATGCATAATGGTAGATAAAAAGCTAGATTGACTTAAGGTATGGCTAGGAATGGAGAACTGAAAGTAAGTACATTACTGTTACCTATATCTTCAGCCTTATGTGCAGTTCCTGTAGTCAGAAATAATACAAAAATAATAAAACCTACAAAGAGGAACAGCAAAGAGGAACAGATCCATGGATTGCCTTTTATACAATAAATGGTCAAGCAGAGTAGGATAAATATGTGACAAAGTATGAAGTCTGCAAAAATCACAAAGAGTTTGGAGAATATGTGTATGCAGTAGTTGCGTTATTTCTATAGGTGTATTTCAGCTGACAGACATCAACAGCCTGAAGGGCGATTGGTGTGGATTAACTTGGATATACCCAATCTCTTTAAATCTGGAGTTTCTTGGAAGGACTCACTGTGTCAGGTTGGCTGATCCCAGGGGGCAGAACAGTGGGGTCAGGCAGGTGTTTGCTGTGGACTCCACAGTCAATCCTTAGCTCTTATAGTCAAAGTGTTACTTTGTCAAGAGCTGAAGATGGATGCCTCCATCCTTTTAAATAAGCTTTCTCTTGAATGTAATCTGTAAATGTGGATGCAGAAAGAAACCACTTGTGTTGGCAGTTACTGTACAGGAAAGCGCTTTGATAGCATGCAAGCTGGTAACAGTGCATCAAAGCATAGTCCTGCTTCAATATGCATCAATTTCATGCTCCACAGAATTTAGTCAATTACGTTTTTAGTGAAGTCTTTAGGTCTTTTGCAACCTTAATCTTTAGCCTGTGCTCTTGATCTAAAACTTCTTACACTGGCAAGTCCTTTCTAAAGAAAATGCTTGCTTCAGCAGAACACACCCACCTCGGAGTTAGCCTTCAACAGATGAGATGTATTGTCCATTGGGAGCAGCAGTGGGGTCTGTTGCTGTAGCTAAACAGAGCTTGTCATGGCTGCTGCAGCAGTGCTATTTCTAGATCAGCATAAACTTAATATCTTGTTCAGCTGATGAACAAAGATTGTGATCCTCTCTCAATTTCCATCTCTCTCAGCCAGCTAATAGCTTCTGAAGCTGTCTAGTGTCAGCTAGGCTCATTAGCGCGTTGGTTTTGTCTGTCAGAAATCTGGCAGCTGAGCAAATGCCAATCAATAACAATGTTTGCTGATGGAACTGGTTGCAGCTTAAATAGGTACTTGAGAAATCACAGGAAGAGAGACCCTGAAGAAGATAGAGGAAAACAGGCTTCAATTCTTTCCTGAACACACCTTGTGTGTTTGTTTATTTTAGCTAACCTTAATACGGGTATTAGGACTCATCATAAATCACTAATTCTTGGTTGTGCTTTTTACTACAGATATAAATCAGGAAAAACCACTTGCAGCAGCCTTTCATTTAACTGTATAGATGTACTGTAAATGCTACTGCTGCTAAACCTTTTTTTTGCAATAAGTGTAAGGTATATATTTCATCAATCTGAGTCTAAATTCTAAACTAGGTAATTCATGAGTGTAGAAATTCTTCTTTTATAGGCAGATGGAAGCTTTCTTCTGCCACACTTGCTGCAGCTACATGTGAGGAAGAGCTGCTGTGGTCAAGCCACTTGAGTTGGCTTGGACTGTAGGGTGAGCTTGTGGTTGCTGAGGCTGAGTGCACAGATTTTAAGAAATGGCTTTTTCTGGGCTACACTATTCAAGACAGGTAAAATTGTATAAGCCAGATTAATACTGATCATCTTTCTTGTCCATATACTAGTTATTTTACCATTCCTGACAAAGCATTATTGGTGTATTAATGTTTCCTGTTTTAGGACGATTTGAGCATTAAGTGATTTTTTTAAATTTTCTTTTTTAATCTTCTAATCAAGTGGCTAAAATGGTCAACAAAACAAGTTTTTAATGCATTTTTTTAAAATACCTAGACTTTAAAAAGCTTAATTTGTTGGAAAGCGTGTGAAAGCTGAGATCTGCTTGTGATAGTGTGTGTATTTGGAAACATGTTGTCTGGAGTGTCTCCTGGTTTTGTTCTGGTATGGTTTTTTGGTTGGTTGGTTTGTGGTGGGCTTGGGGCTGTGGAGGGGCTTGTTGATTTTGTTTGGCTTTGCTGTGGGAGTAATTTCACCTCAGTGTTAAATTTGTTTGCATCTGAAATCAAGCATGTAGTCAGAATCAAAAAGTCATAGAATGATTACGGTTGTAAGAGACTTCTTGAGGTTGTCAGATAGGTCTCAATATGTTCTTGGTGTTGAGATATGATTGCAAAATAAATGTCACAACAACTCTTTAGCTTAATAATTTTTTTTTCTTTACTCTCCCATTGTAAATTAATGACTGTTTTTTTCCTGTTACAGATTGACTACACAGGAACAGAACCTTCTAGTCCCTGCAATAAATGCTTAAATGTGTCTTGGGACAGCACACCCCCTTGTACATGCACCATCAATTTCACACTGGAACATTCATTTGAGGTATGCTGCCCTATATGTGGGATGAGGTCAGAACAGTTCATATGATTGATTTCATATTGAGAATGAAAATTTTGTCACTTAAGTTTGTTTTTTTTTTTCTACTTTAGAGGATTATTTTTAATTTTCCTTTGAACTTGGATCTGATTTTTGTGTCCCTTTTTCATTAGCAGGGATGAGATGTTTCTTAATGACTCTTTTTATCTGGAAATGTGCAACTTTAAATGGAATGCTTGTGTTTTACACATTAAGAGTTACCTATGTGTCACTTAGCTGGAGAGTAGATCAGCTATTCCTGCATGATCTACAAAATCTCAGTTCAGCAGGAGTTGGAAATACCAGATAAGTGCTTTCTGGCAGATTGGGGGCAAATGATGCTTACGGGTTCTACATTTGTCAAGACAGGTATTGGGATTAGTGCTGGTGAATATCATTCTGATTAGTTGGTGGCATGTTTATATTGTTTGACTTCAGCCTTGTTAGAACAGTACTCTTATGTGCTCAGTATGAAGAAAGTATTGAGGTTCTTACTTTATGAATGTTGCTGTAAACACAGAGTTTAAGGGCTTAAAATTGCAGGTTTATGTGGATGAAAATCTCTTTCCCCATCTTGCCTCATGTAGAGCAATGTGTTCATGTATTACGGGCTTTCCAACTTCTATCAAAACCACCGTCGATATGTGAAATCTCGAGATGACAGCCAGCTAAATGGAGACAACAGTTCCCTCCTTGTAGGTATTCACACTTGGATGTGAATGAGCAACTAATTTCTGCCTATTGCATAAATTGCCATATAGAGTATTTAGTTAATTTATAGAGGTACTAGAATTTTTGCATAACAGAAGGCAACCATAAGGAATTGATATTTTGTGACTTTATTACTGAAAACAGCTATAAAGTATTATAAAATTTCATGTTGATCATGTAGTAAAAATCAGGTTAGTTGTATATACTAGCACAGACTCATTTGCCTTTTTTCTTTCTGACTATCAGAATCCAAGTAAGGAATGTGAGCCTTACCGCACAAATGAGGACAAACCCATTGCTCCTTGTGGAGCTATTGCCAACAGTATGTTTAATGGTATGGTAACAATTTTAAGTTATCATTTATATGGGTCTGTGATCTAGTGTATGTTTTCTGTTGCACTGCACATTATTCTGAATAAAGATATTGTGGGCTTTTTTGTTTTGAATTAACATATTTTCATTGTTCAGATTAAAATAAATGTCTTGCACTACTTGTACTTGTTTCAAAATTGCTAGGACAGTTAATTTAAGCTCATAGCACACAAAGGATGGAAATACCTGTTGTGAGAATCTGCTACTGCTGTGATGTAGAAACATAGATATCATATATGGATAATAAACTGCTATCTCATGTACACTGATTCTTACAGAACAGCTTGTGATTGTATCAGGCAGATAGTAAATGCCTTGCCCGTTTATTTTTGTTTTGTTTTCTTCTGGAGGTAATTGTTTCAGTGCTTCTCAAGACCATCTGTCTAATGAGATTTTCTGCAGCTGGTCTTCTAATTTGATTTTATCTTTAGATACATTGGAGTTATACCGCATTGATAATGACACAAGGACTCCGATTACTTTGATCAAAAAAGGCATTGCATGGTGGACAGATAAAAATGTAAAGTTCAGGAATCCTACAGGAGATGGAAACAACTTGACTGCGCTTTTCCAAGGTAAAAGAAAAATGTGAAATTTGAAGAATGGCAAAATGCTTCAAACACCTTTTGATTTCAAATACATTTTTACTGACTGCTAAATAAATGTTCTCTGAAGAAATCCAAGCTCAAGACTACTGCTATTTGAAATGTGTCTTTAAGTAATAAAAGCTGCAAGTTTCTGGTGAAAGTGTTTAGTTTTTACCTTTACTCTAATCATTAATTTGATAGGTTTTAATTTCTGGGTTTTTTGTACCCTGAATACTAAAAAGTGTGTAATATATGTTGCTGGGGTTTAACCCTACTTAGCAACTAAGCATCACATAGTATCTCACCAACCATGCCCTTGCTCAGTGGGAGGAAGAATTGGAAAGCTGAAAGTGAGAAGGCACATAGGTTGAGATAAAGACTGTTTAGTAATTAAAAACAAACAACCAAACCCAAAACACAGCAAGGAGAGAGGAAAATAAAACCCAAGAAAAACAAGTAATTGAAAAGAAAATAATTGCTCACCACCATCCAAGTCCCTGAGCCAAAGGAGGCCCTGCCTACCTCTACCTGCCCTTTTCTATGGTGTGGGATATCTCTTTGGTCAGCTTGGATCACCTATCCCATCTGTGTCCCCTCCCAATCTCTCCTGGACCCCCAGTCTCTTCACAGGTGTGGTGAGGTGAGGAGAAGAGGCCATGATGCTGGCAAATACTGCTTAGCAATAGCAGAAATATCACTCTATCAACACTGTATCCAGCACAAATCCAAAACAGTGTCCCATACCAGCCACTGTAAAGAAATTTAATTTTATTCCAGTGAAGACCAGTACAAATTCTATTGTGTTTGTATTTAACTTACAAAGAAATCCTGCAGTTGTTAAATGTAACTCTTCATATGGAGTTTTCATTTAAATGTTTCTACAGCTAGGTTGTGCTGTTTTTTAAAAAAACTGGGTGGGGTTTTTTTTGTTGTTGTTATTAGGAGTTACTGATGTATCTTATTTTTTTAGGTTAGATTTATTTGGAAAATAAAAGCTTCCTTTGGCTACTATGTCTGAAGAGTCTTCTTAGGGCTCTAAAAGCATGTGTGTTTATGCAAAGGTATATAATAACTTCAGGCTTAACCTGATGTGGGTTTCTTGCTTAGTCATAGCCAAATTACGTGTTGTCAGTGTGATGGCTACCCTTGGAAAAGCAGATACCTTACCCTAATATAATGTGGAATTGTATTTCCAATAACACTAGCAAAAGCATTTGGACATAATCTGAAATGATGTTTAAAGATTACTTGCTCGTGTTTCAGGAAATGGTTTTTAAATTCTACCAAGTGAGCAGACGACCTATCGTCATAATGGAGAGTTGCCCACCAAGCAGTGCTTTGAGACATGACTTCCTACCCACATGAATTGTTTAAACAAATGGACAGTGCTGTTATGAATTAAGTTATTTATTTATAGAATTCAAACTATTTAGACTGCAAAATAAAAAGTGCTTGAACAGCCCAGTGTGTTGCAATAGTAATGAGTCAGCCTGTCCATACTGTTTAGAGGTTAGTGTGATTTTTGTGATATTAGAATGAATTTTGATGTGCCAGTGTGTCACTCAGTCCTGTATTTGAAATACTTTATTATTTTTGTTTAATCCTAGGCACAACAAAACCTGTGAATTGGCCCAAGCCAGTGTATATGCTGGACTCTGAGCCTGACAACAACGGCTTCATCAACGAGGACTTCATCGTGTGGATGCGCACAGCTGCTCTGCCAACGTTTCGCAAGCTCTATCGTCTCATCGAAAGGAAGAATAACTTGCAGCCTACCTTACAGGCTGGAAAATATTCTTTGGATATTGCATACAGTATCCTTTGAAAGCAGGCCTTTGCTGGATTACAAGCATATATTTGCAATTTACCAGATTGAACTAGCCTTTCTTGCCATCTCTAAAAAAAGATGGTATTGAGCTGTGGTTGAAAACTGGCACTGAGAGCTAGATAGACTGTTACCATCTTTTACTTCTGTGCTAGTTTTATAGCATTAATGGCTTCATAGAGACAGGGAAATGAGATTGGTCGGTTGCTGCGAAGGAATTGAGAAAAGCATAGGAAAAAAGGAAAGAGCAGAAGTAGCTGGTAGGCAAGGAATTCAAGAACTGTAACTTCAAGGTGACATGACATGATGTAAGGAAAGGCAGACTGACTGCAAAGGTCACAAAAAAGACAGCTGTGGATCAGGTGAAGGTCTGTCATTCTTGTTTGGGGAGACTAAATATTAGGTAGACATGCAGGAGACTAGAGAAGGAGGTTGTCATAGTTACTGAATTCTTAAAATTCAAAAGCACTTAATGGTACTTTTTATATAGCTGCTGCAGTGTTTTCCTTTGCTGTAAAGCTGTGGGAAATGCATGTAAAACTGAATGTATGTAGAGGAAAAATTTTGTAGTAAAATAGACACAAGGACTAAAATTTATATGTCCCTCACTTCATTGAAGCTACTTTAATAAACTCACAAAATCATGCATTTTACTCTTCTTCAGGGTTAGTGTCTCCTAACATGGCTTTTGTTTTGAAGTAGCTGACAATGCCAGGATTAGTTTTAGCCAAAAAGAACAGCTGAATGTTTCATATTTGCAATTCCAGTTCTAAAGGGAGCCATTAGTATTTGGAACCTGAGCGAAATGACTGAAAATTTTCATTTGCCCCCTTCCAGCCTGGGTTTGGAAAGTTGCTTCTTGTTTTCCTAAATGTTTTTCAGATTATCCTGTACACAGTTTTGACGGACGAAAAAGGATGATCCTAAGCACCATCTCGTGGATGGGAGGCAAAAATCCCTTCCTGGGAATTGCTTACATCACTGTTGGGTCCATATGCTTCTTCTTAGGAGTGGTATTGCTGTTCATTCATCACAAATACGGCAATCGAAACACCAGTGCAGACATTCCCAATTAATCTTGCATTCTGAAAATAAATGTACTGCATGTGCATCAAGGCCAGTCCAGAACGGACCCAGTTTTTGAAAGACGAATCTCTGCTTCTGTCATTTCTGAGACTGGGTGCATAATTTTTACCTAAAGCTCCCCTTTCCCATACTGTGGATTAACTCTTGAAAATGACGGGTATACAATTAGCTCTATTGATTGTATCTCTGCCTGTGTCAGAAACAATTTTTCTGATGTTTGCCTCTAACTGGGCAGGCCACACGATGCATATAGCTCCTGTTCCCTTGATGCATCTGCTGCTTGTTCACCTGCTATGTAATGTTGGTATGATTCAGTACATTTAGATTGTGTGGAGGAAGATGGTTATAAGATACTGTACGTTGTTGACTTTCCAGAATTCAGGTGTCAGTGCTGTTGGAAGAAGTCAAGTCTTAAATGTTTTCTTTGATTTACTGTCTTGTGTGCATGGGCTCCTACATTTCTTGCTGAGATTTTAATATATTTATAAAAGTTGTTAAATATTTTTTCTGTGTCCTACCCACCTCTGTTATATTAAATCCTTTAAGTGCTCTGTAAACTTCAGCACTCTGGATTCTTTGTATATTTACAGTATATGTGCCTGGCCAGTAAACGAGCATCCTATGAAAATACCAGAAAACCCATTTTTTAATTATATGCATGCGACCTTTTAAAAGATTGTTCTAAATTGGGACGTGCTTGTTGCAGGTATAATCTTTTTCTAATTTTCTTTGCTTTAAGTCGTATCCAATGCTAGTTCACTTTTGCTGGTTTTGGTTTTCATGAGCAACACCAAGCATTCATCAAGAAGAACTTAAGAACTTAAAAAGCTTTTTTTCCATTCATACATTGGGGTGCATTCCTTTTACTGGGGGGAATTCCTTTCACTGGAGAAGTTTCCTAATTTTTTTAAAGCACATGTATTCTGAACAGGCTTTGTTTTAAGGGAATTGTTTACTTTTTGTTTATTTGGAGTGAACACCACATTAATTTTTTGCGGTGTTAAGGAAGTAAACTATAGAAGTTCAGAAGTTGAGATGGCAGTGACATTTTTCCCTGAAATGCAGGTTTAGCTTGCTGTGAAACATAATTTAAATATTGCAGTTAGAGGCAATGTGCAGGTTAATGTCTTAAATTACAGAAGGATTCACCTTTAGGTTAATTAAAAGTTAACTGCAACCTGTAAAATATTACTTTTTGGTGACTTTTTTTTAGATGATGCACAGAAACTGTAATGTATATGGTGGAGATCACTTTATATGCAACTAGCTTGATAAAGTATGGAGTATATTAAAAGAGACCTAATAAATTCTGCAAACCATTTAGTAAGAGATTTGGTTTTGTTCTTGAATGTACATTTATTTTTGTCTGGATCATTAAGTGTAAATGCAGTTTTCAATGAGTTGTATTTCTGGGATAGCATATTTATTACAAAAATGCATGGTCCAATAGCTTAATCTACAGGCAACTTTAAACAAAACTATTACTTTATCACGTAATCACATGACTGGTTGTATGTAATTACTTGTAGCCTAAGAGTTCAAATGTGCAAGTCTGGATAAACTGTGAAATGAGGCAACATTTCCAGTGTGCTAGTTCTCTGTAACTCCATATAATGGTTTATTTGCGTAGTACAGCCTGGCAGAACATGGCTTTCAAATAGTACCTTTTAAGATTTTATTTACAGTGTTGTATTCATGTTGCTGGAGTTAGAGAATAAGGGTAAACTTGGAGAACTTGTTAAACTGGCTTTCAGCTGTAGAGTAGCTGCTAGTCCAAGATAGAGTAAATGAGCAAAGGGATGTCTCATAATTACTGGCTATTAAAATATTTTGATTTTTAAACTTTGTGTTTGTCACTTGAAATGCAAACTTATTCTGCTTCATTCATAATTTCTATTTTTTCCAAATGGGAAAGGCTGCTTTTTGGGCTGTGCTTAAAATTAAAAAAGAAGTATTTTTCTGTCTTCTTGTAATATTTTTCAATGCCTTACCTTTTTTTTTACTGACTATAGCTGCCCATGTATCTTCAATCTCGATGAAGTGCACCGGGGAAGAATTGCTGTCTGTTTTTTGTTGTAATTAAGTAAGGGTTCTCTGAGAGCCTTTAGCAGTAAGTACATGGGACAGTGTCCCCATGGAGCTTAAAATGCTTATAAGAGTTTAAAATACTGGTCAAATTTGTAAACTCTTCCTTCACTCGTACTCATTTGTCTGGATGTCATGGTGATAACAATGGAGATCCTTGCAGGATCCTTGGAATCTTCCAAGGATTAATTATGAATATCAAACCTTGAAGAAAGCAAGTCTTGTCTTTTTTTTATAGAAATCTCTGAGGGAGGAAAGGCCATGACAGTGTAGGTCAAGTAATATCTGGAGATAGAACAATGAGCATGGCTGGTTGGATTGGATTCACAGGAAGTGTTATTGACTACACCCCTCTCTCACATGCCTTACTTGGAATGGGAAGAACAGTTAGACTGAGTTGAAGAGGGTGCTTAGTGGAAAAAGGTGACTTAAGTCTAAATCAGGTACCTACAGTAAATTAAAAGAAGTTACTGGAATGCAACTGCTGAAGACAACGAACATTGCATAAACACAGAGTAATCCGATCTTCAAAGTTCCTCTGACAAGACAGTGGTTTCTGATCTTTCCTGAAAATGGGATCTACCCTTTGCATTACATAATTTTTTTGTTTTGCTTTGTTTTTAATAACTCAATATAAAACCTCTCCAATACCCCAAAATGTTCCACATATAAAAGGCATTTCTGTATTGAACAGTCTGCCCAAAATGCTCACTATCAAAGGAGAAGAAAAAACAATGAAAATCTAAGTTAACTTTATTCTTGATTTCTTCTTAGCAATGTGGCCAGTTTATGGAAGAGACTGCTTCTGCCAGTGTAAAAATAGACTCTCGGGTTTATTTTCAGAAAGCCCAATTGTGAAAAGTTTTGGGATTTTTTTTGTGTGTTTAGTAGTAGTATTAAATTTTCCTCAGAGCACCGGGAATATTTTCATGTAAAAATTCCCCCCCTTTCTAGCTCACAGAATGTTTGATCACCATATTGCCTTCTGTGCCTGCATGTGAAGTCTAATCTTATTTAACAGTTTCAGCTAAGACTGCAGACCATTACGAAATAGCTTGATAAGAATTAGCAGGTCCTTACATAACCTGAGTCTCAAGTAAGAAACTGCCTCCCCATAAGCCTTCCATTCTGAACATCATTAGCCTGTGCTTGAAAGTGAAGTGATACAGTCCACTTGAGTTACAAAGTCTGAAGTTGGAAGATTCTCTCTCATTTTGTGATAGGGATGAAATAAATAGGAATAAAAGTGTAAGTCAATCATTAGGTAAGCTCAAGAAGATTTTTTTTAAAGTATAAATTAAAAGGAGATCTTTCTCACTGGACCCTGGATAAAGATCATGTAAAATAAACAGTTTGAACAAATGGAATACCAGAGTTATGTGCAAATTTAATGTAATTTTTACCTGAGGACTGTGCCCAAATATTACCAAATAAAATGGTGAGGTGCTTAGTGTTAGAGGTGCAAGAATGCAACTAATAACCTCATTAGTTCTATTATAAAAATGGGAAGGACTGGACTGTGATATTCTTGGAAGAAAAAAAAATTATTGTCTCTAGGGTTGCCTACTGAGGCCTAATTTTATGTGTCATCTCTTTAGCAGGATTTACATACCCTTGTATTACTGGTTGAAGAGGTAGAACTTATTTTTGTGACAAATGGTTTTAAACATCTAGATTAACAGCCCTGTTTTCTTTCTGGCTTAAAGAGAACTGTTCAACAATGAGTTCTGATGAACAATTTTGTTATAAGATGCAATACATGCAAGAGTTGCTCTATTCGGTTAGGAAGAAGCAGTGTGTTTGTTTCTAATGAAGCATCTTCATCCCAAAGCAGCAAGTTGCCATTTCTCATTCCCTCTATATTTTTATTTGTTCACAAATTGGTCAACACTGAAGAGACCAGCTGTGCTTGCTCTGAGAAGCTTTGATCTGATTCTGTAGCTTTGATCAGTAGGTAATTCACATGCCAATCATTAAGTTTGGCCTTTCTGTTGTCAAGTGTATTTTTACAGAAAATATCCCTGAAATTTAGATTCAGACACACCAGAAAGTAGCCCACACAGCAGAATTTAGGAATAATTTCTCTGTGAATTATCCTTTTATCAGTATCTTAATATACAACTGAGTGTATGAAAATCAGAATAAAATACTGTATACACTCAAAAGATTTCAAGAGGAACGAATGGAAATCTGTGGTAGTAATGTATTTTTAAGTGTTATTCTGTGACAGCACTGCTTGAATGTTTGAAAACCATTTGTTAAATAATGCATCCAGTTTCCTCCATTGTTCAAGCACCTATTTATCCATGATAGAATTCTAAGTGCTATCCGTGCTTTCTAAGTGCTATTTTTAGTATTCTGCACAGCTAAGGTTATACCTATAAATGTTTCATCGTTGCATTTTTAGTTTCTTTCTGGGACAGCTCATCAGGTTGAGAAGTGTAGTGCTTTGAGCTATGATCCTTGTTATTTTCATACTGAATTGAGTATGAAATTTGTCGTGTTTCACACACGTTCATCATAAGGTTTGGCACCAGTGCAAAAGTATTGCAATGCCAAAAACAAGTGCACTTCAGCAAAGCCAGGAAAGAGCATTCCCGACAGCATTGTATTTCAGCATAAGGTTGAAGCACGAGAAGATGCATTTACGAGGCTAGATCTGCAATGCAGAAAAAACACAGGCTTCTCGGAGTAGATTCTTGAAGGGCAAATGATTATTCCTTGAGAATCAAGCAGGTTTGTATTTCATACAGTTCCTTCATTCTATGTAATTATGTAACTTCACTCTATGTAATTATTATACATCGTGAAACACGAAGCTGAACTTGGGGGTTTTTTTCCCATATGCAGAGAACTCTGTATCCCCGTTATTAACGAAGCTTGAAGCAGTGGGCAGGAACTGCTTGGGGTCGTTTGGGGTTTTCTGAGTGTAGTGGCTCAACAAGGGCTGCCACACCCACCCAGGGGTGCCAGACTCCCCCGCCGGAGTCGCCCCAGGCTCTGCCTCGCCCGGCGTCCTTGCTGAAGTGGCGGCCCCTGCGGATGTCCAGCGAGTCCATACGAACAGGCGCAGCCCAGGGTGCTGCTCTCCCAGATACACATCCCACCCTCTGCAGATACTAAACTTTTCAACGAAATGAGATTTAAAATTCTGTATGTAGGAGCTCGAGGAGACGTTTCATGGATTTCCCAAAGCTCCCTCTGAAGGCGCAGGGAGGCGGCCGGCAACCACAGGATCCTGTGGCAGCGGGTTCCCCGCCGGGGCTGTGTGGCGTGAGGATATAAACGCTCCCCATGTGCCTCAGCCGCTGCCGGCCTGCGTGTTCTGAAAGGTCACCCGCTTCTTCTTCCTGGTGCTGTGGTCTCAGACCGGGCTCCTGGACCCCGGCCCTGCCGCGTTGCCCCAGCCGGGCCGGGCGGACTGGCGGGGGGCGCTGTGGGCTCTGCGGTGGCGCTCCGTGCCGCTCCCTCTGTGGTGTGCCCGCCGTGGGCGGGGAGGCTGCTTCCCCTTCCGCTGCCCTTGTTGCCGGCAGGAGGTGACAGGACCAAGGGCCGCGATGTGGCGGAACGTGCAGGTGAGGCCCGGGGGAGCGCCCCGCTGCCGCCGGCGGTGTGTGGGGCTCGCTCACGATGCTCGCCCGGTTGCGGGACTCGGCCGTGGTGGCCGCTGTCCCTGCCGGGCACTACGGAGCGACATGCGGGGGTCGGGGGAAGGTCTGGCGCGGGCCGCTCGCTCCACGTACTACTGAGCTTCAGGGACTTAAGAGGATAAGGTTGAGTCCGGGGGCTCGGGTACGCTTAGCTCGTCTCTAAGGTGATACATTTTATAGCATGTTTATTTGGGATAGGTAAGGAGAGGAGATGCCCTGTCTCGTTCCTAGCGAGCAGCATCACCTGTATGTTTGCTCTCCCCGTGGCTGCGTTTTTAGCGGTGGTAATTGCGTGGGAACGATGTGTTGTCAGTGTTGCTTGATGGAGGCCGAGGCCGCTGGCAGCTTAGAGCTACCGCCCTTTGAGCCTTGACATTTTAGCGAAGACAGATTAAAGAATTGTATATAAGTTATTTTGGTAGATTACCCTGTGTGATCAGTCCGTGAAAACAGATTCCAGCTAAGGACATAGCAGGATGGTTTAAGCTGTGTGTGGCGGGTTGGAGGTGCTTCCTTAGCGCCGTGAAGGTTGTCTCCTGTGCTGGTGGCTCGTAGGTGAACTGCAGCAAAGACAGGAATTCGTTGTCCTCACAAACACGTTTGTCAAAAATATTATTGTCCCTTTTACTAGTTCGACACAGAAAATGGTGCCTAAACCCTAGGTCTTAAGGGGCCGAGATTTCCCCTGAAAGGGAACCTGAAGGCTATGCTGTGGTTCCATAAATCCATTGTATCTTACTGAAAGCAATTTTCCCGAGTTTTTCCTTTTCAGTTAGCTAGTCAAGCAGTCCTTTACATAGTTTGCTGAAAAATTTACTGAATTCAAAACTAGTGTGTTTGGTGAAGTTTTGTGTGTTTGTTTGTTTTTAAAAGCCTTTCTTTTTTTGCTGTCCCACTTCTATCTTGCTTCTCAAATAAGCAATTTCTGCCCAATGGGGACAAAGCTGTAAAATGTCACTGTTATTTAAACACTGTTTGTCTTTTATTTCAGACTCTTCAGCAGATTTCTCAGAGAACCATAAGCACTGCTTCACGCAGGCAGTTTCCAAATAGAGTTTCTGAGAATCAGAAGCTTTTTCAGGTAATGAGTGAGTTGAATAATGTTAGTATATTAACAAGGTTTTAGTAGATCATAACTGCATTTATTTTTCTAAAGAACTCCCCTTTAGGTCAGGCTCCCCTTTACGTCTGAAGAGAGCTCTCAAAATCAGTTGGATCACTAGAGCAATTATTTTCTGCGAGTATTTTTGCATGCACACTTGACTTGATGACTCTTTAGGGATTATTTGTACCAGAGTTTCTCGTAAGTGTTAGGCATGGTACAAAGATAAAGTACTCTGAAATGAGTTGATACGGGGGAGTTTGTTCAAAGAACAAATAGAGCAACAGAGTGAGAAGACAGAAATACAATGAAAAAGTAAACCTGAAATCTTACATCTCTTTCTATAGTTCATAGATGAGCCCCATAATTTTTAATGAGGATATGGTATTACTGTACTTCTCAATTATGAAAACTGTAAAGGTCTTAAGTGATTGGATTCATTCCTTGAAAATTATTGAATCTTTAAAAATAATTCCTGAATTACTCTGTTCCTGATCGATAGGGCCGCTGAGTGAAGTAGTAAAAGCAGAGAACACTCAAGACAGTAGTCCCAGCTGTGAGCCACAACCTGTAGCTTTAGCTTCATACTGGGGGTAAACAGGGCTTCAGCTCCATGAAAGGGACCAAGTATATTAGAATCCCCACCTAAGTAGTTTTAGTGTCTTACTGCTTTCCTTTCCCCTGAAAGAAAGCCAGTCTTGTTGAGACACTTGACTGAGAAGCACGGTGTTCATTGTGAGCCAAGGGGAAGGAAATGGGAGGGTGATGTTGGTGATGGGAAGGGGTCAGAGGTTCAGTTTCTGCTGATCTCTAGGCATATCTCTTGCTCCTTTCATTCCTTTCTTGTGGGACAGCAAGTTATGCCGGGGTAGGTTGCAGGTCGCCAGCACTGGAGGCTGGCTTGAAGTCCAGAGCAGTGTGATCTTACTGACAGGGGTAAAGATCATGTAGATCTGGTGCATAGGAGTTTTTCTTTGGGTGGAGTGAAACAGTTTCCTCTATTACCACCAAGTGACAATACAGACTTCTCCCCCTGTTGCTCCCTGTAGCAGGGATTGAATTTATTGGAGATGGATGGGAGGTTTCTAGGGATGGTAATCACATCCCATGCACCCGAGGGGTCTGGCTGGTATCAGAATTGTTCAGACAGCTGCCAGTCACTGCTTTAGATACAAACTGTGCACATGATTTATTATACTCCCCTAGTGAGTCATCACCTGATACCAGAGTGAAAGCTTTCATGACAGAGTGGAATCTAAATAAGGTTCAGTGTCTTTTGGGAATCAGAAAGATAATGTGGGGTAGTAATTCTTCTGCTGGGTAATTGTATTGGTATTAACACAACATTGCAAGAACTGCATATAAATAGTTTATTTTTGTTGCTTGTTTCCATTAGGAGGATAATGGCCTCCCAGTGCATCTTAAAGGTGGGGCAAAGGATTCTCTGCTGTATAGAAGCACTGCAGGTCTTGCGGTGGTCGGTAAGGCTGATACTGAAATATTTATGCTTTGGTACAATTTCTAATACACTAATAATAAATTTCTTTTTCCTTTGGTACAATATCCAGCACTTAGGGTGTTTTCTCTGTAAAATAATTACGCAGAGTCTTCAGTCTGTTCTTTATAACATGCAAAGTTTATGTAGACAACAAAAAAACCACATTTGGACATCCTGTGTATTCGTTTGTGCTTTTTCCAGGTTTAGATTTTCATATGGCTTTTTCCCAGACTGTGGGTAATAAAATGTAATTATAGCACACACATGAACCAGTTTTTGTACTAGCCTGTCTCTTCTTAGTGATAGGTGATACGCAGTGTACTGAATTTTCATGTGCTGTGAAAACTAGCAGAATTATAACCAAGGTTCATAATGCTGTCTATATTTAACCTTTATATTCCTTGTTACCTAGTTTTGCTATGGCCTCTAACTTAAATGTGTTGATCAATGAAAATCAATGATTTTCAGTTCAGCTACTTTAAGAATCAGTAACCATTACTTCATGATTATGTAGGTTCCACAGACATGCCTCTCCCCACCTTTTTTTTCCCTGTCTCTTTATTTTTGTCCAGCTTGTGAAGATGTATTTAAGGTTTTTGGGTTTTTTTCTCTAAAATAGGAATCACCAAACAAAATTGGGATGTGGCTGTGGAAATGTATTTTGTCTGAATTGCAGGTGCTTTTTGTCAGTATTTTTTCTGGAACAAACTAGAAAGCTGACTTGAAAGGAATTCTGTGTGCTAATCTGAAAATATCTTTTCTCTCTTAATTCAGGAACAATGTATAGTCTTTATTTTCTGCTTGTCTCTTCAATGCCCAAGAAGCCGAACTGATTCCATTTGAGGATGCCTCAGCAACTAACATCTCTTTGTCCAGTTCCCATCTGACTATGGTGGCAGCTTATTATAAGCAGCTGGCTTAATGATTGGAATCATATGTTAATTGTAACATGTAAACTGCAATCAATAAAGCAGTTTTTACGTGGTGTAGTGGGTGTCTGCACTGTATGACCTGTTTATGTGCGTGAGCATTTTTGATCATAGGGTTGCCAAGCTGGTGAAGAGGGCTTTAAACTAAGGTTGCTGGTAAATGAGAGCCTCAGTCCGTCCCACTCCTCATCTCAGTTTGGTGCCAGTGGTAGCCATAGATTCCCAGAGCTAGGAAAGGGATCGCAGGTCAGCAGGAGCACCTGCAGAGCAGCATGAAGGACTCACAGACACTCCAGCCAGGAAGCCTGTCTCATCAGGGACACAACAGTGCCCCTTGTGGGAATGCACGCAGTGTAGGGAATGAACAGGAGGAGATAGAGACCTGCTCACATCTGCAGTGCTGTGTTCTCAGTGGCGTCACAGAGAAGTGGTGGGGTGGTGGCTCATACAACTGGCATGGAAGGGCTGGCAGGGAAGATGAGGTGCTACCCTCTGTGTCAATGGAACTCCACCTGGGGATGGATGGAGGAGTTGACAGGGAGCTTATGGGTCAGGATTAAAGGGAGGGCAGGGACAAGTGACATTGTGGTGGGGGTCTGTTGCTGGCCACCCAGCCAGGAAGACTGGATGAGTTCATAGACAGGAGTAGCCTCACATTCACCAGCCCTGGGCCTCATGGGGGACTTCACTCTAGTCTCTGTTGGAGGGCAGAGTGCAAGGCAGAAGCATCTCTTGTACCATGATAGCTCTTACTAGCTTGATTATTGCAATTATTGGGGAAAATCATAATAGAAACACATTGTAGCTGTGCATCCCTAGTTCAGTTTTATGTTCCTAACAGAATTTGTGCCTTTTTAATTTTCCTGTCAAGTTGCTACTTGTGGATTATTATGCCCAAAGTCTGGTATTCACTCATTAACAAAGAGGGCTTCTAAAAAAAACAAAGCAATTTCATCAAAAGTAATCCTTTTGTTTCTCTTCTCAAGGAAACTGGAATTTTCAAAATGTGAAAACAAGCTCAAAAATCTAGCCTCCCACTACATTGCTATTTTAAGCCTCTTGCGGGTTAAGTTTGTTTCCAGTTTTTTGTTGCTATCCTGGAGAACCAGCGAATGCTTGTTAAACTTGAGGCAAACTGGAAAAGAAGGATGAGTGTACCCAGAACACTCTCTAGTAGAACCAAAAATCTTAAAAAAAAATAGTGAATGGGGGAATACCCCTAAATGGTAGCTTCTCAGCACAGGTGGGTTTGGCCAACTGCATGCCTAAAAGAGTAAGAAATACCTGGATGGATTTGTTGGACAAAGGTTTGGGAGGTGGGGATGAGCACTGAGGCCTACAAAGGAGAGAAACCTGAAGGCACAGTGAACTATACTACAAAGAATCTGAAGCAATCAGTCTGCTCTGTGCAATGAGGCTTCTGCTGCCATCACATGCCAGGATTATCCTCAAGATGTGGACCGAATGATGGGCATCTGGAAGGCAGCATAAGGAAAGATCAACATGTTTGAAAAGCCCACATCTTTTCCTGCCCACAGGGATTATGAAGAATTTTGAAAGGAGTAGTTGTTCAAATAGTCCAAATTATAAAAATCCTGTGATGAGCTAGGCAGTAAATGCATGTTTGTGTGTGCAACCAAAGCAGAATGTGCAGCTGTTCTTGTTTTTGCACGGGGCTGTGTCTCAGAGTCCTCTGTCCCAGGATCCGCAGCAGGCTGTGAGCTGAGGTGACGGCAGCAGCCTTGGTGGCAGAGCACGGGGTGGGGGTAAAATGCAAGCTAGGAAAAAGTTGCGTCCTACAGAGCAATCATGATTTATAGTTAGAGCCTTGAAATGTTATTTAAATGACCATCAAACGGCAGAAACTTGTTCTGGCAGAGTTGGGTCCGGCAACCCCGAGGCAGGTCCCTGGAGCGTGCGGCTGGAGCAGGCGGAGAGCGGCTGGCGCTGCCGGGGCTGTGCGGCTGCCGGGTGCTCGCTGGGAGGCGTCCGCCATCCGCGGCGCTGCCAGCGCGCCGGGAGCTCTGCGGCTGCAGGAGCAGCAGGAGGAGGGAAGCAGACAAAACCCACGGTCAGCTGCTCAGCACCTTATTGTGGGACTGCATTACAAGGCTAGCAGGGAAATTCCCATCTAATGTGCAGTCTGTACATGTATTTCATTGCAGGCTCAACCACATCACAAACCGTGAGAGGTAAACTGGGTGCCTGTATTGCTTATACTGTCACTATGAAAATACAAAAAGAGATCCAGATCTTCTCTATTGCTAAAATAACTGAAGATCTTAACTTCAATCTCCCTATGGGTACTATAGGAGCAGCAGAAAATAAAATAAGCAGCATCTATTACTCCTTGCTAATGTGAAAAAAGTAACAATAAAGGAATAAAATGGTCACTAATATGAAGTCATAGACTTCTAGCAGTTAACACCCTCAGTTTGTGCCACTTTTGTCAAAATGAAAAAAAAATCTTCATGCTACTGTAAGAAAAATTAATATTCAAATAATAATCAGATGAAACAGAAAATTAAATCCTCAGTACTGCAGTCCCAGGTTCTACAATCCTTTCTGAGACTCCAGATGTACAGACCATGTTTTACTTTCTCCATTTGGAAGGTAGCTCAGAATATCAACTCTTAGAATGGTGCCCTGGGCTACATTTTCTTGGCTGCTGAATACAGGCACAGATCCATACAATTAGACTGACACACACACAAATTTTCCCAGTAAAAGTCTGAGTACTAATCATACCACAGAAACATAGCATTGACTTCCTAAAAGACACCATGAAAAACTCTCAGAAGTAAAAAGAAAGCCCAAGGGAGATCTCTAAGTATATGATCTTCATTGTACTTATTTTTTTTCCCTTTGTCCAGATCCCAGAGTAAAAATATCACTTTTCTTATATTGCTCAGTGTAGCTATCACTGCTCTGAACTATGAGAAAATATGATGAATTTTTGGTTTGGCTTTTTTCATACTATGGTGTGGCTCCTTACTCTCCCATTCTTTCTCAATTCTTTTAAATACCAGAGCTGGAGATTAACCTTCACAGTTGCTAGGGTGAATCAGACTTTCAGAGGAAAAATCAATCTGATCAACCTGGCTTGACCCTAAATAAGGTATTTAGGGGATGAGTAAGTCAGAACTAATGTATCTTTTCATGTGCATGCTTGTGCAATTATTTTTTTAAAGAAGTTCCTTTTAGCAATAACACCACCTTTGCTAATCTAACTTGCCTGAGCCTTTCCACTTATTTTTTTAGTACTCAATCAATTCTGCTGTAAAAATAATGGCTTGTCCAGAAACACGATCTGGGGAGAATCTCTTGGCTGGACTGTAGTGTTTCTGAATCTAAGTATTCACAGAATCAGAGAATTAACTAGACTGGAAAAGATTTTTGAGATCATCAAGTCCAACTTATATTCAAGTCTTCAGACTCAGAGGGCAACACATACAGTTTATTATACATATTTTGGTCTTGCCTCAGTATTTTTGAAGAGTTGCTATTTGCAGGTTTTCTATTAGACTTACTGATCACAGCCTCCCCCAAAACACATCTAAAGCTAAAAGCACACTTGTACCTATTTCCTCATAAACATGCATTCTCGTCAAAAGTGGTCCTTGTCTGGGATTCCTGTTTATAAATGTTGTGACAAGCCAAATTCATTCTCAGGGGAGAATGAATTTGGAGGTACTTGAGGGAAGGGGTTATCCCTCTGAGTCCCCCCCAGTCAGGCAGTTCTGAGTTTAGATCCTCAGAGAAAACCAGTGTCTGTATACAGCTCACTAAGTTCTCAAAACATTCACTCCTATTGCATACAGCCTGCTGAGTCGTAGAGAAAACTGCCAAAGAGAGATGAATTTGTTCTTTGCTTGTGTGTTTCTTTCTTTGAGTTCCCAATCCACAAGTCTGAACTTTCTGAAACATAAGACTCGTTTGTCTCTTCAATCTGGTTTATCAGGTGCAATCTTATCATCTTCCTTCTGCCTCCACAGTATTTTATGCTTTCATTATTATGTTAACCCGCTTTAGTATTTTCATTCATGAAAATGTCAGTCCCTTGCCTTGTTGGGTCTCCGCTGTCTGCAAGAAAAGGCAAGATGCTGTCTGGGGAGTATGGAAATAAGTTATAAAGTGATGATGAGGTAAGATTCAGTAATATTTAGGCTTTACGTATACCAGAACATGGAAGGAATTACAATTAAAAAGCCACAGGAGGTTTGGAGTTTTAAAGTTACCTAAGTTAAAGTTTCCCAAAGAGAAGTGTTGCAAATTATGGGAGATAAGACAGAGAGTATTGTGCATTAAATTAGGACAGTCCATTTAATAACCAAGATGCCTTGGCAAGAACAAACAGGGCTTTGAAGATTGCGAGAGGATTGGATCAAGATTGGTAACAGGGAAGAAGATTGAATAATATAAATATGCTGCAAAATATATGTTTGTTTATGTGATGTTTAACTTAATCAATATAATAAAAAAATTACTAACCTTCATGGAATGGTATATAAGCACATATAGCTCACAGTAAATTTGGATTCTGATCACCAGTCAGTAGTCCCCATGTCTCTCTTAATCATCGATACTAGAGTATTTGTAAATTCCACTAACTGTCAAATTGTGACTGGCTGGGAGCAGGCACTGTTACTAGCAAGCCTTTTTTAACAAACACACAATTCTCACTGCACAGTGCTCCTCTCGATGGTCTCCCTGGTGCAGCAGCCACTGAAGACCATGGTGGCTACAAAGATGATTTTGCCCTGTGTTCCCCTTGCACTCTCAGGCCATGCTGGCCGTTTCACTTGGGCTCTGAAACTGCCTGGCAGCTCTGGCTGGGCAGGGGCCAAGCAAGAGGCACCACTGCTGGGCCTCCTTGTGTTCAGTGGGGAGACAATGAAGATCCTGCTCATCCCAGACACTCCAGGCACTGCAGAAATGAACTTGTTGGACATGCAGAACACTGTGCTGTCAGCAGTGGGAGTTGCCCACTGGAAATCACCCCTGCACACGTGCTCATCACCCCTGGGAAATGACTAATGCTATGGGTCCTGACGTTTATAATGGAAAGGCTGACACACACTCAATCTTATCTAACATAGCACTATGCAAAAGAGAATCATATAATTAAAACTTCATAATGATCTCTATTGCTCAGTGGAAGTTACAAGTCCCACAGGAATCAGGCCAACTGTGTTATCATGGTTTGTTCAGTCATCTCGTAGGAGCAGTGGGCACATTTTGCTAAATATAGAGTGGTGTGCTAATTAGTGCTCTGTGAAGGCATTGCACAGGGATCACTGTGCCACAGAGCTGGAGTAGAGTGCACAGGATGTTAGCCCACCACCCTTTGGTTGAGATATTCAGAAAGAAGTGCTTAAACTTAGACTGCTAAATCCATACTCTGACTATTACATAAATAGCATGATTTTTCAGAAAAGCAATATCAAAAAATTATCAAAATAATAACATAGAAAACTGTCTTACAAGACCAAGAAAAGATGTTATTCTTTCTGGAAACAGTGTTCAAATGTATGAGCAGATTTCTGGGAAAAGAAGAGGTAAACCACAACTTTTGGTTTCCCCAGCCTTATTAATTGTGGGCTGTAAATGCAGTTTCTGAAAGGAAGTCACAAAATGGTTGTAGGGCAGGATAGAACTCAACACTATGGTTGGTCTGTATATGGTGTATTTTACAGAGTTAGGCAGGAATCTCTGTCTCAATCTGTACCTCTCTGTTTGGGGTCTGAGATCTAAAACCAGAAAAACAGGTGAGTAGGACTGGAAAATCATATCTTTTGATCAGCTCCAGGCCCATTTACTGATCTTATTCTGGTTCCTGATAAATAGATATTTACATGGGTAGACTACAAAGCTTTACACCAGCTGAAGACTTCATTGGCTAAAGTACCAGAGATGAAAAGTAAAAGTACTTGATCCAGTGCCTCAACTTGATGATGCCCAGCACCAGCTCAGATTATACTTGAGGCATTTGCTTCGGGCTGGCAAATACACAGAGGACCTGAAGGATACTCATACACTTGCATTACAGCAAAGGGGAACTATCAGGAGGCCTGTGACACCCAAAACAGCACTGGGGGCTTGTCTCTGCCTCCTGGGTGGTTCAGAACTGTTTGAGATGTGTCAGCATATGTGGGTCCTTGTCTGTAGCTGGCAGCTCCACAAGAGATCTCTGATGCTGCAGAACACTCAGCTCTAGAGTCCACTGTGATTGAACTGATCCAAATCCCATGGGTGGTGGGTTGCCAAACTGCTCAGGTGCTGCTGAATTCAGTAACACAGGTCTTCATCAGCCACTGCAGAAGTTTAAATGCTGGGCTCATGTGCAGACACCTAATGTACCATAACCCAGAGCCAAATGCCACCTGAGGTGGCCATGCAGGGCAGGGCAGTGGGCACAGCCAATCTTCCTAAAGAGTAAAGCTACAATGGGGGGGCATGTGTCAAGGAGTACACATCCCCTGTCTGTCTTCTCAACCACTCTGGAGGTCGGAGAAGCAGAGTCTGGAGTTTATATAGAAAATGAGGTCCCAACAGCTACTCCTAGTATAAAGGGACCTCATCTTGCAGCAGCTGTTCTTAACTGGGGAAGAAAATCATGATGTAGTAAAACCCCATGTTGTGATGTGCCTTAAACAGAAAATGCCCTAAATACATTTCAAAGGACACCGGGCAGAGGGTAAAGGAACAACAGGTCAGATTTACCAAAAGCCTATTTGTCTTAGAACCCCAAGCAGACAAATTTTGTTTATTTATTTATTATTTTGGTTAAACAAATGAGATATTGGAGCTAGTAGCAAACACATTCCTCTGGATAAAAAAAATACATGCAGAAATCAAGACAATGCCAAACCCAGTACATGTTCACTAAATTAGGCTGACTAAAAGCTAACAGAGTAGCGAGGCCAGCTGGAGACCATCCAAGAGATTGGAGGAAAGGGCATATGAAAGGAGACATTTTAACAGCTTCAAGTGAAGCCTCTCAGCAGGCTCTAGAGGTGTTGATATCGGAGAGAGAGACTCAACTTCAACAGGTGAAAAATGCTGTCAGCAAAGAGTACATGGAAGCTTTCAAGTAACCTTTAAAAGTAGAAACAAAAGCCAGTAATTTTCTGTTTACACAACAGAATGCTTCTGACACTGAAGCACAGGGCAACATCTATTTATAATCCAAATAAATCTTGTGTTCTGGTATTTGGAACTGTCCATATTCAACATACTGGGAAGCAGCAGCCACAAGACTGCGTTAAGAAATACTAATTTAGATCTGCATTGTTTAGGTCCATGTATTTTCCTCCTTAATCACTTGCCAATTATGACTTTTGCAAAAGAAACAGGTTTCTTTTTCAAAGATGGCTCATGTGGAGTTCATAATGTTGTGACAGGTAATACCTAGGCTGTGCTTTTAATGCCTGAGAGCTAAACTCTTGCCTGACTTTTTTTCCACAAACCCTCAAAGTTTCCAAATGTCCATCAATATCTGTGATAGGTGACATGAGGATACTAGCCCAGATGATAGCTCCCAGGAAAGTATATATAATTTAGGCTATCCTGCTCCTTGGGCCTAGTGCATTCCCTACCTCTGTCCTAGCCCAAGTTTTGCTTCTGTGCTCTTTCTTTTGCAGAGGAAAAAGCTGTGATGAATGCCACAGTCTTCCAGTTTGAATATGAAGGCACTGAGATTGAGAGCTGGTGGGAGTGGGGAGCAGGGATGGTGGTGGCCATGGAGCCCATTTCCCATGAAGTTTAGAAATGGTAAACAAAATTACTTGACTATCATATACAGACGTACTGAAATAGCAAAAGGAGTTTTAGCAAGACTGGTGGAATCTGTGCCTCTGACAGTCACATACAAGAAGGATTCTCCCAGCCTGGCTTCTTTGCTCTGTCTGAGAATTTGCAGACATGCCAGTTAACCAAGCAATTTTTCACAGTAAACCAAGGCTATTTTTGTGGAACTTGATGATCCTTAAGGTCCCTTCCAACCCATACCATTTTATGATTCTCTCATTCAAAGATACAGGCTTCTCTGCTGTCGTGGTGGTTTTTTTGTTTGGTTGTTTGGTTGTTTGTTTTGTTGGGGTTTTTTTTTCTGATGGCTGTGCTCATAGTCATATTCTGGACAACTTGCAACTCACCTAGAACAAGTTACTATCTATTGTCAGCTGCTACAAAACAGCTCGCCAAAGTATGCTGTTAGTACTAAGTATGGTATGGAGAATTTCTCTTTGAAGTCCTGGGGTACTTGAAATAACAGGTCATGAACTAAATAACCTCTAGGGATCTTTTCTTGCCTCATTTACTATGGTTCTGTGCATTTGCATCAGATTCACTTGTCAGAATGCTTAAAGTTTTGAATCTTTGTCCTGCTAAACTAAGCATTTGGGGCTGACCTTTACATCCTCTAAACCTTCTTGGAAAGATACATATTGGGATAGAGTGCAGCAGCAGATGATTATTCCGACTTGACAGCTTTCCTCCAACCTGCTCTTCAGTTGGAGGAATCATCACATCCTCAATGCCTTTTGTGTCTGTGGGGGAGAGCATCAGCAGTTTGCCTAATGACAAGATAATTGTGTCTTAAAATTTCCCCCATCATTATTTCACTGTCTGCAACAAAAGGATCAGATCAGTCATTAGCTAATGCAATCTGAACTTTCAACAGCTTTGAATACTTGGCCCATTCAGACACAAGCTTACCTTCTCCATAAGACTACCACAGACTCTGCTGTCCCAATAGATACTGATTTTTTCAATATATAGAAGAACTAAGAAGAATTAGCAAAATGTTCCTATTCAGAGCTTGGCACTGTGCCATTTCAGAATTTGTTGCTAATTAATATTGATCTTCTTCATAGGAAGAAATGACTTTGCAACAGTTGAAGTGCTACCCAATATAGGGAAACCCATGACTGTTAATCCTTCAGCAGATGTTGAATCCAATTAGGTACTCAGTGAGCACTGTACTATAATGTTCTTCGAGTAGCAGCTAGTGGCTAGTGATTTCTAAAAATATTTTAATTTTTCAAAATTATGGGTTTCCTCAGGGAATCATCAGCTACATGAAGAGGAATGCCTAGATCTGCATTTACAATTCTTTGCGGCTAGTCCATTGCTGTGACAGGAGCAATTACATTAAAACATACAGTGATATCTGAAAAATATAGGGTTACTGACCTCAGTTAATTTATTTTCTTGTTCTCTTTAACTAAGCAAGATTTATACTGGTTTCATACAGGAATGCTTCCTGAATAGATCAGGACTCTGTCAGGAAATAATGAACCAGCTTCTCTGAAAGAAAGCAACTTTATTTAGAAATGTTACAATATAAAGTGTGTTTGTGTACATGTATGGGACTATAAGATTGTTGCATCAATTTTTTCCAATTTTAGTGTTAAAAAAATATTTCTTACTAATTAGCTGGATTTTCCCAGGCTCCCAAACTCCACTAAATACCAGGTTCTTTCTATTTATAACTCTGCTTTTGAAAGATTTATTTACCTTTCCAGTTCTACTTATCTGGAGCCACAATAATTAACTTTCAGAACACGACATGACAGGAAAAAAAAGTTACACAAATTAGAGAAATAAATAGTTATTAAGGAAAACATACCTGGTAAGGCAGATAATTATTTCATGGCTGTCACACTTTCCAGGGATGCTGCTTCTGTAGCTGTTGCACTGAATGAGCAGATTTCAGATAGCACCAGTCCTCTCTGAACATTGCTAATATAAGAAGTCAATCTTCATTATGAGAGGTCAGACTAGTTCTGCTCTCTGAATACCACCCTGAAATGAACTTATCCAAATAAACAAACACCAGACTGAGTTTTTCTCCTGCCATTGACTGAAAATCTCTCATAGAAGGAAAAGCCTGGTGGAAGTGGTTGAATGTGTTTTGTCCTTCTGCATTTTATGAGCACAAATACAGTCCTGTGCAATATTAGTCATATGACTGATTTAATAAGGAATAAAAAATACACTGGAAAGGCTGTTGATTGTGCAGTCAGGAATGAATGGGCCTCTTAAATGACTGTACTAAGACAGTGATTAATTTAGTTGCACTGTAGTGATAGATGCAGTGATAGTCTGACCAGCAAAGTAATTCTTGTACAGATGTCCTGTACTGACTGCAAGTCACTGGTGGCAGCACAATTTTGCATGTATAACAACACTTAATATTTAATCTATATATTGTTTGATGTTCAAAGAGCTGACACTTTTTTTTTTTATTCTTCCTCTGTGCAAAACATATACTCAAATGCATATATACATACGAATAATACATTTACCATATTCATCTGTAAAGCAGATGCAACTAACTGTCAGGACAGCACAGAGGCCAAATCTAGAGTTATAGCCTCATGAAAATTATATTCAAGGCTTACAGTGCTAAAATGCAGAATGTCCTGTTTTATTCTGCCCTGGCATTGCAGTTTGAGGTAACAAAAGAAAAGAGGTGTCAGAAAGACAAAGTTGCCTGAATTGCTCTAGATCCAAAACCATTTCAAAATTTCTAGGAAATTCCTGATTACCTGCAATATTACTACTACACACCTACATTGGAAATGGGCAATATTATTAAAAGCATAAATATGAATTTAAGTGTTGATATTTGTATTTAAATCTGTCACTGTTTCAGTGTGTTCAGATTAGATAGCAAAGAAAATCGTGGAGTTGGAGCGCAATACTCTTAATGTGTTTAACACTTGTCTAAGAAACAAGCAGACAGGAGAGTGTTAGCAAATGTTTATGCATTTCAGAAATGCCTTCTGCATCATACATACTATGTACTCAGACTATGAATGTACATAACAACAATGCTGATTAAAAACAACCCATTTAAGTACTGTGGTATATGGAAGCATACACTCTAAATGCAATTTGTTGGTGTATTTTGCACATAAATGGTCTTAGGTCAATCATGGTTAGAAGAGTTAGAATAAGGAGTTAAGGATAAGAACAAAATCCTGCTGCCCTTGGAGTCAGTCATTTGCTCTTGCCAGCTCTGAATCTTATTTCACACAAAGAAATTGAGCAAAACTGGTCAGCTGTGCTCCCCTTGGCAGCATCTAGGTCTTTGAGGAGAGTGTATGAGATTCTTGCAGACCTGAGAGACCCCTTGCTTTCAAAGTCTCTACTAATATAAATCCACTTGAAGCTTTACACCAAATTATTTAAACATTTTAAAACAATATTCCTGCGTGATTTAGCTTTTACATAGAAAAAAGCATATTTTCTTCCAGCCTCATTTTTGCATTAATTGCTTTTAACTACTAACATAAAATCTTGGTTATCCTATGATAAAAAAAAATCCACAGTATATTGGGAATACCATTGTAGTGGATAAGTGATAAAAAAACCCTAATTTGCCTTAATTCACTTCCTGTGGAAGGATATTTCATTGTAATCCCTGATGTCCATTTTTTCTGAAACTATTTTCCACATCACATTTATACTCATGCTTCTGGTGTGTTCATTCAGGGAACTAAAATTTTTAAAATGTATTATTTCTTAGACATATTGCTTTTCCATATCAGATTTGGATAAGAAGAAATTGAGTTCCCCACGCCAAAATGATGCCAAAAAGAAAACCCAACACAACAGCTGGGCAAGGGGATTTAATAGGTCAAGAGTTTTATCAGCAGAGATGTTGCTTTTGGAAAGTGCATTCTATCAATACCAGACAGCTGAAACTGTGCCGTGTCCCAAAGAGGAGCTGACTCACTTCCAAAGTGTCTGGAAATGTCAGCACATATCTTCTGGTTATCACTTTCTTTTCAGCATTTGGGTTCTTGTGTAGATGACAGGTCTGTTGCAGAAATGAAGCTCAGAAGACACAAGTTCTCCTGCCGACAGGTCCTTGATCTCTCAGTCCTGCAGAAAAGTGCCCAGGAGCGGCCCTCTGATAAAATATTAATCTCGGCTATCGGTCACTTCTACCCCGGCTGGAACACCCCCTATGACTGTGCCAGTCACGTCGTGCACGGGGCCGAAAGGGACCCAGTGCGGCCCCGGAATCTTCCCGGCCACTCCGAGCGGGGGTCCCAAGCTCTGCGCTGAGGCACCGCTCCATCTCTCCCTCTCTCCGCCCTTCCCGGCCCTGTTTTCCATCTCGACCCCACAGCGGTGGCCCCGGGGGCCCAGCGGCAGCCTCGGCAGGCGGACAGGCGGACGGTCCGTCTGTCGGTCGCCGCTCCTGCCCGGAACCGCCACCGGAGGGCGCTCCGGCACTACGGATGGCCCCGGTGCAGCGGGCCCGCCGCGCCGGGGCTCCGGGGCGAGCGGGATTGCGGCTGGGAGAAACCCGAAGCTTTCCCCCCTCCCTGTTTACCCCTGCTCCTCGCCCATCTCTGCTCCGCGTCCCGAGTTTGTGCACCCGTTCCGAGGGGCCGGTGACAACCCGTATCTTAGCCCGAGGGGGTCCCGGAGGAGTCGGCGAGAGTTACCGGGGATGCCGTTCCTCCCACGGGTGTGGGACCACCCCCGCTGCTGGCCAGGGGCCCCCTGGGATGCTTTGTCTGGGCCGTGGGGCAGAGAAGGGCACGAGTATTTCTCCGTGTGACTCTGGCACGGCGCGCTGCAGAGACCGGGACACGTCGGGTGACCCGGGCAGGCTCCCGAGAGCGAGTGATGCGAGACCCTCTCGGACCCTATCCCCAGCGGATTACCCGATTTTGGAAGGTGAAGCTCCTTTGGAAGGCACAGAATTTCAGACATGGGCTACAGGCGCAGATTCTCGCGGGGTCCTCGGCCCGGAGAGCCGTACGCGCCCCGCCTGAGACTGCTCCCGGCGTCTGCGGAGCTTTGTGCTCGAAGTAAAACACCCATGGGGTGGAGGGCTGTCGGGGGGTTGTGTGTTTAATGTATGTTTAATGTATGTATGGCTGCATAGCGTTGAGGCCAGACACACCTGAACCGTGTCACAATGATTATATCACCTTTGCCCTCGAGGCTCCCGGCCGCGCCAACGGGAGTGCCCGCTCTTCTCTGCAAAACTGCCGGGGATCAGCCTGGCCTCGGGTCCTCCACGGGGGCGACGGGGGCTGCGTGGAATTCCCCGCCCGGGGACACCCTCCGCGCCGCCGTCCCTCGAAGCCTGCCCGGAGAGTCAATTTTTCCACTGCCCTCCCGTGTCCTCCCCATTTGGGAAGCCTAGGGGAGGGAGGGGGCGGCGGGCCGGGCCCCTGCCTCCGGGCGAGCTGCCGCCGCGGCTCCCGTCTCATGCCGCAGGAATGCGCGGAGGTATGCGCCAGTTTCCAGAAGTGGATCCCCTTCCTTGCTGGAGCACAGCAGCGCATATATCACCCGGTGGCAGCAGTCCACCTTCCCTGAAGTTTCGTAACCGCTTACGAGGGTAAATTGAGAGTTGGGAACAGCCCTCTATTAAGTAGCAGATTGAGAAGAGGCTCTTCCCACTTGGAGAAGGCAAGTCTTCCCAGACAGACCCCTCGCATCGGGAGCTACAGTAATCGAGGCGCCTCCTCTGCGTTCAGTATTGCCGCTGCTGCTGCTGCTCCTCCTTCGCCGCCGCTGCTACTTGCTGCTCCCTCCACAAGGTGCCCCCGGAGCTTCATCCTTTATCCTCCCTTTATCCAGGTCCGACGGCTGCGGCTCCCGCTGCTGCGGGCACCGCCGGAGTCCTCACCGGAGGAGCTGTCCCGTCACCGACCCCGGCACCCTGCGGCCGTCCTGGAAGGTCTGTGTGTGTGCCCGCGCAGGAGCGGGGGTCCCTGCCCGCCCCGCCGCCGACCCCCGTGTCCCGCTCTGTCCCACGCAGCACGCACGCAGCCCCTTCCAGTGCACCTTAGGCTGGGGTAGCAGCGCCGGGCTGGAAGCTGACAGGGATTAGGAAGGAGCGTGTGTACGCGCGTTAGGCATGTCAGAGCCGGCTGCCGGCGCGCTGCCGGGCGGGCGGAGAGGTGCGGGGCAGAGCGCCCCGGGGCTGCTGGCCGTCAGCCCGGGGAAAGGCACGGGGGAGCCTGGCGGGATGCCGGCCCCGAGCGCTGCTGGGGGACGGGTGCCTGGGCAGAAATGCGGGCAGCGGCCGTGGTGTCCCGGAGACGGAGGCTCCCGGCGGCCGGAGGCTCCAGGCGGAGCCCGCTGTCAGCGCCCGGCGCGCCTGCAGGCACGCTACCGCTGTGGCTTTGGCAGGAGCTCCCGCTTCCCTCCCTTGTGTGTGCAGCTGCCGGTGATGCTTTCTCATGCTTCCAGGGTTTTTTATATCTTTGATAGATAGTGGGCTTTTCCTGCGGTTTTTTTTCTTTTTCCTTTTACAGTTTTTTCTTCTTGAAAATGGTAAATATCCTTCACTGTGTGGTTTAGAAATGCTCTGGGCTAAGCTTTTGTAGGTTGAATTAGGGTGAGATAAGACTGGCACTGTGAAAGCTCGGGTTTGACTTTTTCTAAGTGGTCTCTGAAGATCAGTGAGAAAACCTTTAGTCCTGACACGAAGTCTGTTGCGTCCCTGCTGAGCCAGGAGGCGTCCTCTGCCACCCCTACATTCTCGAGAAGGAAACAGTGTTTCTAGGTTAGCAAATGAATGCTTTGGCTGAAGTGGTGTATTTCATGAAACAAAAACGTGTATCAGGAATGGTAGACCTGCAGCAGTGGAGAATTCCTACATGCCTTTGTGAGATGATTAATTTCTGTTGCTTTTCAAAACGATCAAAAGATGGCAGTCAAAGCTCGCACAAGATTATCAGGACAAAACCTCCTTCTGCGTTGAATTTGAGCTATCCTTAAACTCGCTGCAGGATGCTGCATATCTGCCATGGGGCAGCCGTTTCCCACGCAGAGCAGTATTCGATTTTGGAGCTTTCAGGCCATTTTAATACTAACCTTGGTCTTTTTTGTGTTAGTGTCATTATGGTCAACATTATTCTTTAATTAGCTGCTGGAACTGCCATTAGACTGAAACCTTTGCTTAGATTTTTCTTTGAGCTTTTGGTATTTTCATGTGCAGTAAAGGCGTTTGGCCAAGGCAAATATATACAGCTGCTCAAATGAAGCCTGTTAAGCTCAGTGTCAGTAGCTGGGAAACTCCTGGATCTCCATAGCACTAAATGTGCCATGCTGGGTAATTCTTTAGATGGTAGAAGAATATGGTTTTCCTTTTCAGTTTCTGTGGACTAATGATGTATGTATTTTTCTTTTGTTTTGCTCTTGGAACTTTCCTGATAAAATCTGTTGCCTAATTGCTTTTGGAATTGTCTCCCCCCAGCCTAATCATTATATAGGATGAATGTATGACTTTATTCATACAAATTGCCACTCCCCTACTTCTTGAGATAGAAAACTGGAAACTGTAGAAACACTTACATGCATGTATGGCTTCATATTAGAATTTACTTAGAAAAAGAAATAATTTGGAAGTTTTGCTGGAGTAATTGGCAGTAATTTTACATGACCTAGAGCATATAGTTATGCAAGTATGGCTGCTTGTAATTAAGAATCACTAACTTGGCCTAATCCCACTTATTTTACTAGACAACTTGCAGTGGTTGTAAGACTTATGCCTGTCAGCTTTATATAGTGTATTTTAAATGTATTTTCTCTCAGGTCATGTAAATGAATTATCAGATGTTGAAACATCATGGCTAGACAGACGTGTCAAATTTCAGATGTGTGTTACACACACTTCTGTATAACCTATTTCAGACTTTCAAGAAATGAAGAATAGCACATTTGTGGGCAGAACCCCTCAAAAAAGTTTTATTACAGTTTCCAAACTGCCTTGAGACCAGTAAAACAAAGCTGACTAAGTGGTTCAACAGTTATGAAAAAGGAGCTGATTAAAATCCCCAGCTGAAAGAGACATTTAGTTGATCCAAGGCAGGAATGACCTCTGAATTAGCTATCATCACACTCAGCGATGAAGTCATGGAGCTCCCTTCTGGCTCCTGCCTGTGCGGAGGCACAGATCTTCACTGCGCTTCCCTGATCAAATTAACCCTAACTAGGTCAAAGCTTCATGTACTTACTGTGATTGGACAGGGTTCAGCAACAAAAGGCACATTATTGCGAGACGAGACTCTCCAGTTAGTCATACAGATCTTTTGTCATCTTGGACAGTTTTCAAGTCTAGAGGTTTCAACCTGGTCCTGTGGGTGGGGGGCTGGGGATAAGAGAACAAAGTGAAATCTACGGTTTGTCTTTTTTATGTTTCATGAATACACCCACGCAATCTTTTAATCCACATGTATCATTTCCTTCTTGTTTCTCCCCCTTCCTCCCTTCCCCATCATTGCAGATTCATTCATGTTGTTGTGATCTGAAAGGGCAGAAATGAGGACAGCGCTGTGCTCGGCAGTCGCTGCTCTGTGTGCAGCCGCCCTCCTCTCCTCCATCGAGGCTGAAGGTAACCTTCTCCTCCCTGCCCTCTTGCCCCGGTGCCCTGCTGACCAGCAAATCTCCCAACCAGCCTTGAGCTACTGGCTCTCTCCCTCTCTGTTTTTGAGTGTGAATACCTCACCTTCTTTCTTTCTCTCCTTCAGAGAAACGCCTCTCCTTCCTTGTCCAGCTCCTTCTGTGTTCTGTTTCTCCTGGCTAGTGAGCCGGATCGTAGCTCCCTCTCTCTGTCCCTCTGGTGTGCTGTCCACACCACCCCACAGACAGGACGTGGGCCAGCTGGTGTGGCCACCCGGGCACAGCGCCCCAAGGAGCCCATTGCCACTGGCGGGCTGCCCGGCGTGGCCGTGGCCATGACTCTGCCCCCAGGATGGACCAAGAAGGGCTGGTCTCTGGCCTCTTTTAGTAATGTTGAGAGAGGAAACGGGAAACCTACTACTCAACAACTCACAACTTTGAAATAAAATGCTCCAACAGAGTCTGGCTCTCTGCGCCTGTGTGTTTTGTCCAGCTGGGAGCCTCGCCTCTGCCCCACCGGCTTGCCGGTGCATCGGCCTCCCCTGCTCGGCGGGGCGACCCCCGGCTGAGCCTTGGGGTGGCCAGACCCCCCCTCAGGGACACCTCAACTTCTGTGGTGGGTCTGACCTGGGGAACACTCCTGGGGAGATGCTGCCAGTGCCATGACATGCGTCGTGGGCTCCACTGAAGGCAAGGCTGGGCCAGGCCTTGCTATGGCAGGCGAAGCCCTAAGGCTCTGTCATGCATGTGGTACTGTCACCTCCAAAAAGGCTTTCCTTTTCCTTCTCCTCCTCAGCCCTCGGCACAATCTCTTTGGAGGTTGAGGGCCCTGTCAGCCCTGGCAGCATCCTGCCTCCAGCTGAAGAGATGGGGAGACCCATCTTCACTGCCATGCTTGCCACAGCATGGCTCAAAAGGGCCTGGCCCGGCATTTGCTCCCCAGTGGATTAACAGCGAGTGTGTCCTGTGCCCTCAGTGTGAGCTGCTCAGCTTTTTGGTCATAGTCATGGCATTTCTGCCAGCAGTGGCTGCCAGGGGAAATAAAAAGGCTGAACGTCCTGCACTGTAATGACTTGATCTGACCTCCGGGACCTGACTCCATAGTAGGTGCGAACTCCCCTGGATTTACTGGAAAAAAACAGAAGCCAGCAACTTATAATTCTTTTTTTTTTGCCTTCCTTCTCTTTCTGTATTGAACTGAAACAAATTCCCTGATCATGGCCTGCCACAAGCTTCCTTGCCTGGACCTGGTCACCTTGGCTTATCTCTTCTAAAAGTATGGGGTGTCAGAGATGCCTCTGCAGCGTTTGCCCCCCAAGCCGTGGTGCTTGCTTGGGGCATGTAGATGTAAAGTATACTGGCTTTCTGGAAAAAGATGGCATTTTTGCCTGTAGTGCAACATCTGGTCACCCTAGGAGAGAATCAGACCACTGCCTTCCTCTCATGCTGTGATGCTGTTGGCAAAGGAACCGAAAAAGGTCATTTGAAGTCATTTCAGAGTTGCATTTGAAATGCAGGACTGCCGTGCCAGAGAAAGCAGAGAAATTCTACGTTTTTGATGGAGGAAGGGAGTGGATGTGTTTGTGTATTCTTCCCCATCTTAAGAGGGAGCTCGCTTGGAGCTGGAGAAATATTGCTGTTGCCCTGCACTACAAATTACATGTATGGAGTATGTTATTTTGGAATGTAAGTGAAGATGTTTTATTTAGCTATAGTGTAGATTAAACCAGTCACAGCCTCAGTACCATTAAAGCAAGCTACAAAATGTATTTGGAGCAGCATAGTTATAACAGCAAATTTTGACAGATAGCTGGATGACCTTGATTATATGTTGGAGGATACACTATTGTCAAAAAAAAAGAGTGGGTAAAGCCTGATCTTGAGAGTTGTAGAGGGGTGTCTTGGACAGAACTTACATTACTTTGCATTCAGAAATGTTTTATAAATAAAATACCTAATTTTAGGTATTTTAGGTATTATTTACAGTGATCATGTTTCTATGAGAAGATTCTCCTAGCTCCAGAGTTTTGAAGTAAGAGCAGGGAAGTGTGGGATGAAAAATTGTGGTGCTGAAAATGGAGAGAGAAATAGTGGTGCTGAAAATGAAAGTTCAAACCTAGGAGTACCTTAGGGCTTGCTGTGGTAGGAACTGGTTTTGTAGGGATTTTTACTGTGAGGTTGTTGTTTGCACTATACTGGTCATTCTTCTGCACTGTTTTAATTTTGTGCTGCAAGTTTGCATAATTTTGTAAATTGCATCTTATTTACTTTAGCGAATTATTTACTTATTTATTTACTTTATTCTGGTGTCATTGCAACTTAAATCCTGTCTGCTGAACTGACTTTCTTCTGTGAACATTTGTCCCTTAGTCTTATTTTTCCAAATTTCAGATCACTTTGTGGCAAAGCTATCCTCCTCACCAGTCAATCAATCGTTTTTCTTGGTCCTTTTTGACTCTCCATGTACCATTTGTAGGACATGCATTTTGAATTTTCTTTCCCAAAGGTGTGGGTAGACACTTGGGGGGATAAAAAGTGAGAGGAGAATAAGGGAGAGGGCCATTTAATTTGATGAAAATTCTTGATATGAGGCTGAAAGATGGGGTGAGAGCAGAGGAAAGAAAAAGCTTAGTTCTATTTTCTGCCCTCCTTCAGCTTTCATTTTCCAGTCTCCCCTGGGAGAAGATCTAGTGTTTATCTGATGCTGCTGTCCATAGATTCCTGAATTTTCCAGTATGAAACATTCTTTATCAGCATCACAGCTGCTCTGCTCTCTCTTCAGGAGAGCTGTGCTCTTGTCAAGGCAGTGAACTGCAGTAATGGTGTGAGAGCTTTTCTGCAGAGGTACAGCAGTCACTGTAGGAGTAGAGGAAGTAAAACCCATGTATAGTCTAAATGCATTCATGCCATTTCACTGGGGAAGTTGTTTGTTTATGGTGGTCAAGGAAGCAAATCTGTTTTCATGCTCAGCATTTTTGCACTTTTCTTTTACAGGGAAATTCTTCTTGTTTAATTTTGCAATCCTTCTGATATCTCTCTCCCAGCTTAAGCTCCTTGTGTATGATTCTATATTTTATACTTTTTTTCCTTTTTAGTCCAGCACAACCATACTCTAGTGCATTCCATGTCTGTCCACATGTCAGAGTTTCTTTCTGTTACAGCACTTTTTTGTCTGTGATCACAAAGAGCTGAGGGCTCTTATTTTAGTCATAGTTAAGTCAAGTATGTTGGCATGTAAAGAATCTATTAATTATAACCTCAAGTTGCTACTGTGATGTTGTCATGGCTTCTGTAGCAAATAATTTTTTTTAATACAGAGGGAAGGCACAGGAAAGAAATTAGGAAATAATTGGTTTTGTATAACCTAACTGAGCTTCTGAAGGTGCTGACTTTTTAGTTTTTCAGGAATTGGTTCAGACCTAGAAAAGTCTGTTTTCTAGACTGGAGGTAGGGAAGGAGGGCATCATGGATCCAAGTGTGGAACCTTTGTGTTGTGCAAAAAAATGTTTGTCTGGTGAAAAATCTGTTACCAGGACACCCAGTATAGTAAGTGACAAATAATTGCAACACAGCAGAGGGTTAGAATTTTTTGGCTTGTAATAAAGCTGTGTTGAATACATTAATTTTCATTGACTGAATGATTTAGGGGTGATCTCAGATAGCTGAAACTTTTGAAGTTTTGAAACTGGTTGATAGGATCATTATTTTATTATCTTTTGATGGCAATATCTTCTGAGAAAAAACTGTTGATTTCGAAGTTCCTAAATACAGAGCCATGTAGATTGACAGGCGAAATTGCAATTTTTATATACGTGAGGGTGACTATACATATCTGTTTTTTCTTGCTGCTAATTAGAAGCAATATATCCATGCATGTGTAAGTGTATATACACATATATGCACAAACATGTAAAATTTGGTAAATATTCATACACACAATATGTGTATATATATACGTTATGTTGAGATACCTATGTCTTTATTTGTATAGGTATACAGAGTTAAATGATTTTTTTCAAATTACATTTATAAGCTATGTATCTTTTTTTTGAAGAAATTTCATACACATAAAATATACATTTAAAAAAATGCAAAGATATCTAACATGTCTGAGAAGCTGCCCTTTTGAGAAGCTCCTCTTTACTACATTTCTAGGCTGTAGGACATTCTTCCAGTCAAATTGACAATGCAGACTTCAGAGGAGCTTAACTGGGGTCATGATGTGCCATTTCTGAAAAAAATAGTAAATTAAGAGTTTTGGCACCTTCCAGCCTCAGTAGACCTTATTGCTGGGATGGCAAGGCTGAGCTTACTCTTCCGCTTCTATAGACTGTATGTTTTATTTTTATTTTATTTTATTATTTTACATGCTAATGATGGTGTGTCTTTTCCAGTGATGGAATCACAAAATGCATTTCGAATAGGGATTGTGGATGGCAGTTACTTCCAAGTTATATCACTTTTAAATCTAATTCTAGATACAAATTACTTGATATTCCAGTCATATTTTATTTCTGTCTTGTTCAGGTATTCATTGAGATCCTCTAGCAGTTGCATTGTGTTATCTGAAAAAAGCTGTAAAATTTTTATATTACCTGTGAAGTATTACAAGCTAATATAAGACATATAAGACCTGCACAGCATGAGAAAGATGCTTTGCTCTCTCTTTTTTATCTTTGTTTCAGAAATTATACCCTTATTACAGGTGTATATAACACAAGAACTGGCAATGTTTTAAGCATATTATGTCTGATTTTTTCTTTCATTTTTCTTTTGTGATGCATAATATAGAAGATCCAGTTAGGGAAATTATCATAACACTGTTCTAAGAGTGGCCAAAATTAGTGCTGTGGAAACATGATTGTTGTACAGCAGGAAATGTTTTTACTACTCTAGAAACCCTTAGGGGAACCATGCATTTCTGTGCATCAACAGTTGGATCAATGTATGAAGGCAATACTACAACACCATGACGTGTTATGATCATGATCCTGTACCTTGGCAAGTCAGTGAGAGGTCTGGCATTGATTTTGATGGACACAGGATCAGCAGTGTCACTACACTAAGAATAGGTGCAACTTCACTGCTGCAAGTAGCCTGACATCAAGATTGCTTGCTGCAGTTAAGCTGCACTGTAAGATTTATTGAGTGAAATTTTAAGGTTTGTCTCTGTAAAGGGTCAAACTCCTACTACGACAAGGGACATTTTTTTTCTAGAACTCTGGTTTGATTCAGTATTGCAGATGTATTATTTTTCCACTGGTGAATTCCCTTCTGGAAGAAGAATTTTAATGAGATGGAGTAACAGTTGCCCTATTTTATTATCACAATAAGGTTTTTATCATCTAAACATTTTTCTGTACTTCAGTTCAGCTTACTACTCTCAGTCATACGACCATGGTTTGGTCTTCACCCCACAGCTGGTTTCACTTGGGTGAAATCTGACCCTTATGAAGGTCCATGGATGTTTTGGAGATTCTGTTTGAGTATCAAAATCTCACAGGCCATCTGGAAGACATTTTGATGACATTGGATCCAAACGGCTTATTTTTTTCACTCAAGCAAGATTTTTGGATTTCTAAGAGAGAAGTATTCAGTGCTTGAGTTTGATAAGCCAGCCATAGGCTGAGAATGAATGGATTTTAAGTACAGCAATGAAGATGGGTATTAGGTCTCAGAAATAACTATGACAATAAAGGCAGTGAGGTTTTGGAGTAATTTCTGTGGGAAGCCGTCATTTTTGACAATAGTGGAAGTCTTTAAGAATGATCTGAGAAAACATGTCAGGAATGACACAGGGTGGCTGATCTTGTCTTGACCGGGATGGGATGGACAAGGGAACTTTGAAGTTTCCCTGCAATACCATTGTTCTGTGATCACCTGGATGAATGGATACATCACTCATGTCTCAATATACTCTTCTTGTTGCCTGCCAAGATCCACATCAGAATTTTTATAAAATGGAATAAAATCCTTTAAAATGCTAAAGACTTTTCCTCACAGTCAGCTTTTTCAGTTTTTCTGGAATCCGGTCATTTGGATATCAACAAGTTGGGCTGCTGCTGTCCCTCAGCAGTTAAAGCCTAGTCTCTGCTGCAACATGCCAATTTACTTGCAAGGTTGGTGGTGCTACTTTTTCCATGTACTGAATTTTTTTTAAAAGCATGCTCAGGTCAGTTGTCTCTGCCTTTGCATTAAATTTGTCCTGAGCCATTGCTACTGAAACAATATTTTATAATGATATTCTTGTCATCTAAATGTATTTTACTATTAACACGTGTTGCATGATTTTGACACTAAGTAACTACCCTGCCATCTCTAGCATTGTGATACTCATAAACTGCATGCAGGTTAATTGTCTAATCTCACTGCCTGTGTATGGACAACAAGAAAAATAACATTTACTTCAGTACTAGTGTTATCTATTGTATCAGTATTATAAAGCCATATTATCCTATGGTCAGAAATTACAGAAAAATAATAGGAAAAAAAATAGCTATTTTTTAGCTCAGTTTTACTTTTTGTAATTGGACTATATCTTTTCATAATTAAACATTCTAGCATTTACTGCTTTATCTGCTTTTAAAATGATATTCAAATCTGATATGAAATCTGACATATGATGGAGATCTTCTATGAAAAGGGAGATCTATCTCTTTAAAATGCCTGCAAAACTCTCTCACTAGTAGTTAAGGAAAGTATGGCTGGATCTAATCCTACTTTTTAGACCTATTTAAACAATAATATATAATACACCTACCATGCACTGACAGTGAGTCAGTTAAATACTGCATGAATAAGCATGACAATTTTACAAAGAGAATATCATTATAAAATATTTATGAAACGTCTTTGTGTAATGAACCTTGTACATGGAGGCTTTGTCCACTGTGGGAAGCTAAAAAACCAATAATCAACATTTCATTTACATATGCATGATGCTGCAAAATAGCGTATGTAAACTATTTCTTTCTGTACTGTTCAGTTACTTCTGTCATCAGCTCCTACAAGTTTTATTTGCAGTCATTTGTTCAGTCCACTGGTGCCCTCTTTGCCATTTTCTATAAATTCTGTAAAATAAATGTCCATAAATATATTTTGATGTTGTCTTTTCATAATTAACCATTGTGTTGTTTGGAACCATACTGGCATTTTATGTTAAAATGCCGCTATTAGTATGGGTACACCTGCTGCAAAGGGAACATGAAAACAATAGTTTACACCTTTAAAATTGCACAGAAATCTGGTGTAAACAGGTAAATTTTTTTTTGAGAACTTCACAACAGCTCAAATATTTTGGCAAATTTCAACCATTACTAATGCCATCTATTATTCCCTTAGTTCCTGAATCCTTTGTTGCTATATGCAAAGTATGTCACTTCAGTGGCTTCTAGGAACAAAGGGGTGGAGTTCTCCATATTTTGTAATATAATGATGCATCAGTGTATCATTATTGCTGATATACATTTTGCATGTATATTCATATCTAGACCCTAATAGAAATTTGTTTTACTGAACATTAAATGCCCAATCTTTTCCTGTATTCATTAAATTGTTTCTTTTCTCTGCCAAGTTTCTAGATTCAGTGAAATTGATAAGAAATATCATATGCAGAGACTATATTAAAAAAGCTGATCAATTATTTGATGTTTAATTAAGAAGAGTACTGTGTTCTCAACATCCTAAATGATCTCATGATATTGTAAGCAGGTTGTGATTTGGCATGCTTGTACGGATTGCACCCAGCATGTAAAAAAATTTCCTTTAATTGTTATGTGAAATGTTTGCATATGTGGTGATTATCTGTGAACTCATTGTACTTGTATCCAAATGTGTTCTCTTATTGTGCTTGATTTTGCTGGCCATTCTTGAATGTCTTGGCAACTCAAGAAACATATGTTCTGTGCTGTCCTCTGTACTGCATATACTCTTTGATGTTTTGTCATATTTTGTCAGCTCTTATTTTACTCCTTTTCCAACAATATATCTTTATATTTGTTGGAAACAAATTTATGCAAAGACAATTTTAGTAAGCTTTGCTCAAAATTGTTTTATTTATTCATTTGCCTAAACTTGTTCAAGCTTTTAAACATCTACCTGGTATGAATCTTTTGCAGTTAACCCACCATCAGACTTGAATTTTACAATTATAGATGAACATAATGTTCAAATGTCATGGAAAAGGCCACCAGATGCAATAGTTGGTTACAGAGTAACTGTGGTTCCAACAAATGGTGAGTTTTGTCAAAATTTTTAGTGTGATTTCATGTTTTGAAACGTTGAGATTATTTTCGCCTATATCTAACTTAGGTATGAGAGTAGCTGTTAAAATATTTTGGAAGTTAGTGATCAAGCCTGGGTAGCAGCAAAGGGCATACAGCAAAAACAGTGATTCTTCCAAGTCAGAGCTACTCTTGCCATAGTGTTTACCATTTTGGGACTGCAAGTAATGGGTTTCGGATGCCTTTGCTTTGCAAGGAGCAAAACCAAGGTGGAATTGTCACTCTGCTCCTCTTCTATGCTTTCACCCTTAAGTTCAAGAATTGTACTATGCTGTGCAAGACAGCCATTATTCTATTTCACTTTGAGAAATAATTGGTGTAAAAGTGATATTGAATCAGAACAGGACATGATTTGTTAGATGATAGTACATTTTTTATGTGCATTTCAAGTTTCAACTTTCCTGGAATTTATTAAACACTTTAGCAATTTTATTCACTATAAAAAAAGCACATTAGCCTGAAACAAAGTTTCATGTTTCAATATTTATACTTCATGAAAACAGAAAGTGTATCATTCTAAAATCATCATTTGGTTTGAGATAGATTATTGCCTATTGCATTTTGTTTTACAATCAGTTTATCAATGTTATGGGATTTTAAGCCTGCATTGAGTGTTTTATATATTTATTGCAGATGGACCTACTAAAGAATTTACTCTTTCACCTAGCACTACCCAAACTGTCATATCAGATCTTGTATCTGGTGTAGAGTATGTTGTATCAATAGCTTCATATGACGACAGAGAGGAGAGTCTACCTGTTTTTGGCCAGCTGACAAGTAAGTAGCTGCAGTACAATTAGAAAGCCAATTAAGAAAACTGAGTGGTCATTCAAAAAACTTGGCTTTGATTCAGCTCTCCAACAGAATTGCCACATACCTAAACCCTCCTTCTATGGAGCTGTCTGAACAGCCTTTTCCATTTGTCCTAGTAGAAGCAGAGAAAATTTGCAAGAGATCAAAGGATACTAACATGAATATAATGTCTGCCAAACTCTATAGAATTCTAGGCAGGAGGCCACTATGTTTTTTGAGCTATACCTTCTTCCTATAAATTACATCTGCTAAATTCAAGGGGAAGACAATCATTGACCTCAGTAACAAATGAATTGGACTGATATCCTGTGTGAGAAAACAGACAATATTGAGCAAATAATAATAAAATGTGACACAATATACCTAAATGCATACTAAAATATGGAATTTAAGCTCTAATAATTTATATTAATAATTTAAAAGGCATAAAATAAATTTAATTAAATAAAAATGTACAGCAGATTTTTTTTTTTTTGTGACATCTTTTGTATCATGTCTCAGGCTTCACAAAGAACCATGGGAAAATTACTAATTATCAATTCCCCTAGGTGTTAGAGAGGGGTAATACTGGTATTTCTTCCAGGCATGTTGCAGTTAATTTTCAGAAAATGACTGTACAAAATGTGCAAATACCCAGAGGATTCTTAGATATTTACATTTTCTGTATTTTTTGTCACCCTGAATACCATGTTGTCAAACCTGTAAGTACAGGTGGTCTATTCAGAACCTATTCATCTATTTATTTATGTTTTTATGTTCTGAGGCTTGTCAGACATGTGTCTCTAATTCCTTGTGTGCTTTTCTTTGATGTTTAAAAATTTAACCCTGTTTCCCCCATTCATTCTGTCTATGTTGTGCTTTGTGTAGTTCAGACAGGTGGCCCAGGGATACCAGATGAAAAGAAGGTTGAGGCTCAATTACAAAGTAAGGTGCTTTGCTTTTCAACTTATCTGATATTTATCTTATCTGAGGTCTACCTCACAAAGTTCAATTGTGTTTCTGTGTTACTTACCAAAGAAGTTAACTTGTAAATTTCTGCAGAGTTAAGAAAACATGTGAAGGGACTGGGATAGAAGGAATTATAAGCTGCATTGAAAGATTAAGGTGCAAAGTTGGTACTGAAACTAGGGATTTCATGTTACTAACCTGAGCAAGTCCATGAGTGTCTTGGTCCTATTAACGAAAGGTGTTGTGCTATGGATAAAAAGCTTTGCAGAAGAACCTATGCAGATACAATGGGGAAATAAAGATGCAAGGCACAAGTGGTAACAAAAATTTTTTTTCTGTGACATCAGATCATTGCAAAAAGTTTTGTATGGGTGTTTTCATCTGTTGTGGCATAACAGATCTTGTGGATTAGCATGAGAGGTGTCTTGAAGAAGTTCCCTTTTGATAATGGCTGTTAGAAAACTCATATGGGTGTTCACTTATGTGAGTAATGTTTCCCCAAGCAAGATATCCCAGATAAGATCAATCTTTTAAATATATATTTGCTTTGCCTTTTACATTCTAAGTTTCCATTAGACATTTCTCACTGATTTTTAAGGATGCAATTTCTCATTTGCTAATAGAGTTCGTTTCCCTTTTTTCCCTGTTGTGTTGCAGGATGCTCCATAAGTGCAATGACAGATTTAGTTTTCCTGGTAGATGGTTCATGGAGTGTAGGAAGAAATAACTTTGGATATATTCTGGACTTCATGGTTGCCCTTGTATCAGCTTTTGACATTGGGGAAGAAAAGACGAGAGTTGGAGTTGTTCAGTACAGTTCAGATACAAGAACAGAGTTCAATTTAAATCAGTATTTCAGAAGAAGTGATCTTATTGATGCAATTAAAAGGATACCCTACAAAGGTGGCAACACAATGACAGGTACAGATTTTCCACATACATGTTTATTTATCATTTCATTTCATAGTTCAAATTTGCTTTAAATCCTAGTTCATACGAGTCTAATTAGACACAACTTGTGGTATTGGTTTTAGGTGAGGCTATTGATTACCTTGTTCAAAACACCTTCACTGAGTCTGCCGGAGCAAGAAAAGGCTTTCCCAAAGTAGCAATTGTCATTACTGATGGAAAAGCTCAAGATGATGTAGAAATTCCTGCAAGAGAGCTTCGCAACATAGGAGTTGAAGTTTTTTCCTTGGGTATGTTGAGTTTTTCTACTGATTGAATGATTAACATTCAAGAAAAGTGAATTTATAAGTTTAGCAGACTGTGTGATTGAAGAATTTCATTACGCTCCTCTTTTCATGTATATGCCTTGGAAATGGGTCATTCGTGCCCTCATAGTGGAACACATTATTTGTGTTAATTTGATGGTAATTATGTAGGACCTACATGGAGATTAATATGACTGACTAGCATAGTTTTAACTTTGGCCTCATTCTTCACTTACACCACAATATTTTCCCTGGTTGAAAATTGAATCTGCCACCTCATTTCATTAATCATTATTTTGTAGTTTGATTATTGATCATGACAAAAGGCAGAACTAATTTACACTCACCTTAACCCCAGGATGTTCTGATACTTCATGAATACATTCACAGATGTCTGTATTTTACGGCTACTTAACACAGTCCTGTCTATTGCAACTTCTAGGTATCAAAGCAGCAGATGCAAAGGAACTCAAGCTAATTGCATCACAGCCATCACTGAAGCATGTGTTCAATGTGGCTAATTTTGATGGAATTGTGGATATACAGAATGAAATTATCTTGCAAGTGTGCTCCGGTGTTGATGAACAACTAGGTGAATTAGTCAGTGGGGAAGAAGGTGAGACAAGAGTATTTATAGCTTCAACTTATTCCAATGTCTATTGAAGAGGCTATCCCTACTTCCTTTGCTTTAAATCTAGAGTTTCATATGTTGCCTCACTCAGCAAGTGTGGAAAACTTGTCTCAGTTTTGTGTCTTTAAACACAAGATAACAGAACATGTGATGCAGCAGATTTGGAATAGCTCCATTACTCCATAGTTTCAAAGGCAACACAGTGATGTGCAGTTATCAGGGTCAGTTTGGACACAGGCATCACTTCTGTGGAAAAATATATTAAAGAGAAAAAAACTACTTGATGAAGAGTCAGAATATGCAATAGATTAAGAACCAATGCATGAAAACTGGAGACAACTGAGGAAACAAAGACATGAAGCTGTATCACTGCAGCTTTCTTGCCCTATAAGGTGTTAAGCAACTAGTTATTCTTTGGCAAAAATGGCAGTAGAGTTGACTCTGCTATTGTAGTACTCTGCTCAAGTCTGCATTTCACTTTCTACTGTGTTCCTGGGAGTGTTGCTTTCACTTCTGGTTGAAGCAGTTTTATAGCTGGGCAGTGCTTCTTGTACTTCTGCTATACTTGGGGGACCACAAATGCATTGTTCATATTTTTGTCCTCTCATTGACACCTCATTTGGACTGTACTGTAATTAATTTCTGTCTATTTATGCTAAAAACCCCAAAAGTGATTTTTAGTATAGATCAAGCAAAGTAACTAAACAGGAGATTTTTATTTCAGAAACAGAATCTGTTGACAAAATATGTTTATAATTGGAACTAATATTTTGGATTTGCTTTTGATTTTTATTTCAGTGGTGGAGCCTCCTTCAAATCTGGTGGCCACTCAGATCTCCTCAAAATCTGTTAGAATCACTTGGGATCCATCCACAAGCCAAATAACTGGCTATCGTCTGCAGTTCATTCCAATGATAGCTGGGGGAAAACAACATGTACTGAGTGTGGGTCCTCAGACTACTGCTCTGAATGTTAAAGATCTCTCTCCAGACACAGAGTATCAAATTAATGTTTATGCAATGAAAGGACTGACCCCCAGTGAGCCAATAACGATAATGGAAAAAACACAACAAGTGAAAGTTCAAGTGGGTAAGTTTGGAGCCACCTTATTTTCAAATTGTAGCTTTCCATTGATGAAAACTCTCATGCTTGTTTTAATACCATACTTCTATTATTTTTGAGAAACACGTTACTTTGTTTATAAGCAGTTGTGTGTGATATATGAACTACAGATATGAATGTAATGCTATGTGGCTATTGAAAATCTGTTTACAGTGTTTATTCTTTTTCTTTGCAGAATGCTCACGTGGTGTGGATGTAAAAGCTGATGTTGTGTTTTTAGTGGATGGTTCCTACAGCATTGGTATCGCCAATTTTGTAAAAGTAAGAGCCTTTTTGGAAGTGTTAGTTAAAAGCTTTGAGATATCACCTCGAAAAGTACAAATAAGTCTTGTCCAGTACAGCAGAGATCCCCATATGGAGTTTTCTTTGAACAGATACAACAGAGTAGAAGACATAATTCAGGCTATTAACACCTTCCCCTACAGAGGTGGATCTACCAACACAGGCAAAGCAATGACATACGTGAGGGAGAAAGTATTTGTTACCAGCAAAGGATCAAGGCCAAACGTACCAAGAGTCATGATTCTTATCACTGATGGAAAATCGTCAGATGCTTTTAAAGAACCTGCAATTAAGCTGAGGGATGCAGATGTAGAAATATTTGCAGTTGGTGTGAAGGATGCAGTGCGTACAGAGTTGGAAGCAATAGCATCACCTCCTGCAGATACCCATGTTTACACAGTGGAAGATTTTGATGCTTTTCAAAGAATATCATTTGAGCTTACACAGTCTGTCTGCCTACGAATTGAGCAGGAACTGGCTGCTATAAGGAGAAAATGTAAGTAACTAACTACTATTACGTAGAAGAATGTAGGAAATGCAATGAAAAAAGGAGCTGAACCAATGTTTTGTGCTCATAGTTACCTAAAGAATTTATATTGATGATATTGTCCATATACAAATGATAATTTTAATAACTGGGATTTGCTTCTCATTGTCAAGCATATTAAAAGCAACAGATGAAATTAATGGATAAATGGAAATGAAAGAACTATTGGTGAAAATTTTTCCCCCACCCCTCCTAGGTATCTAAAGAGCGAAAAAATGTGTGTCTATTGGAATGACCTTAGTGGATATGCTCTGCTTTTGCACTCAATGTCCTGAGTAAAACAGTTATCAGAGAATTCTTTTTTTTAGCTCTACAAAATGAGGTGGCAAGTCTAAAGTTATCTTTTAGATGTTCAAAGGCAACAAAGTAATGCCAGCAACTCTAGGGAGCAATTTAATTAATTTTTAGGGTAAAATTAATGACCCTCTGCAATGGGCTTAGACAAGACAACTTGAGACAGCAGATGCTAGGTGATAGTGATTGCAATCTAACTGTAAAGACTGAAATGAAGTAGCACATGAGTCTTCACATGCATCTAAATTAGGCCAGCATGGATAATGTTTAGCATTCGGAAGTTTTCTAAAGGGCTAACTTTTGGCCAGATAAAGTTACTCATGATTAGTTATACCCACAGTGTCCCTACCTATGCTTAGTAGACACTAACACTGAAGAGTCCCCAGTGTTGAAAGTGCCACTCTCTTTAAAAATAAGCCTTTTGTTTCAGGATAGCTTTGGGGAATAAACCAGCAAAGCAGCCCTTGTTTTAGAGGGCTTGAACAGTTTTAAGATCCCCACTGTTCGACTGACTGGGCCAAGCAAAACAAGCCCAGGATGTCAGATTTGTGTTTGTGCCTTGTGTCAAATTCCTTGTTCCCCATTTGACTTCATTCCTGAAAACATGCTGGGTTTTATTTTGCCTTATTTTAAATCTAGATCTGAAAAGAAACCCCAGCAATTTTTCGTTTCCATTGAGGACATAATGTTATTGCTGTTTATTGGACATATGAAATAGGAAACCCAACTCAATAATCAGATTCTAAATTAAGTTTTCATTAATATATATTTTTAGAAGCAATGTTTTCATTTGATCTAGTAATCACTGAGTTGGTGCTTCTACTTACTGTTGAATGATTTTAGGCAGCCTAGATATGATCGTCTTGAAATTTGATAGATATAAGAAAGTTACTGTGCATATGCAACAAAATAAAATAAAATAAAATAAAATAAAATAAAATAAAATAAAATAAAATAAAATAAAATAAAATAAAAT
>VZUI01084840.1:0-18209 GCA_013401135.1 Cettia cetti | reverse complement strand
AGAAAAAGAAAAAGAAAAAGAAAAAGAAAAAGAAAAAGAAAAAGAAAAAGAAAAAGAAAAAGAAAAAGAAAAAAGAAAAAGAAAAAGCTCCAAATCTTGGGAAAATAATAAAATCTGTTACAGGAGAGAGTAGATATGGAGTGAAAATCTTTATATTCACACGCTAGAGGAACTGTTAAAACATGAAATAGAATGACTGAACACAGAGCTTCCAATAAAAATTATCTGGCAAGAAATTTTAAACTTACATACTACAAAATAATCCTTAAGAAGCGTTTCCACAGAACACTGAGAACCTCAAAGTTCTTGGTTTTATTTTTTTTTTCTTATTAGTTCTATTTGTATGAGGACAGAAAGTTTACTTTAAAACACATGGAATATATCTATAATTGGGAACAGTTTTATAAGGGGCGGTTGGATCACCCTGCAGCACGACAAAGACCTTCTCAACCCACAGACCCTTAAGCAATCCCAGATTCAGAAGTTCTGATTGAGATCGTTTTTCTCGAGTAATCATGTGGTGACCTAGTCTAAAAAACTGAGGATGTAGGGGGGAAAAATACTTTTAAAAAGCCCAAGCAACTGGTTTTATGCAGGTATGCAAGATTGTTTTTGCAGCCTTTCCTCTGTCCAGCTGAACATCTGTGTCCCAGGGCAGGGGCTGCCTGTGCTAATGCAGTGGCACTGCTGCTGAATGCCGAAGTGTTGACTCAGAGAGAAGAGTACAAACCTTTCTGAAAGCCGTGTACCACTCTCTTTTGGATGCAAATGTGTCACAGAAAGAGGTTAAAGGAGGGTCATCTCCTTTTGCTTGTCTTCGTGAATGCTATCACCTCTTCCAATCTGCCTTTAAACTGTACGTGTGAGCTCTCACTGGTCCATTTAAAGCAAAATGCACTAGATTACTGTCTTAACAGTGTGACTAGGTTGGAAAAAAACTTCGGAATTTCTAACAAATTAACATTAGATGGCAGCTCCAAAGGGGTAGAAACCTCAGGAGAAATGGCAGTCGATTGTTGGCACTACGCTGCAAATCTCTTTAGTCAGATTCGCTGCAGGACAAGACCTCCTCCTCTATGCGCGTTTTTATGTACACAACTCTGATTATATGTATACATTTCTAATGATACCGTTTTTTCCTTTATTTCCATCTCTCCCTCTCTATTCCTGGAATTATACCCTTGTTCCCAGTCCCATCTCTGTGGTCTGATACCTAAAGGGTTGATGGCAAAAAGCTTTTCCTTGCATTTCTGTCGAGCTGGTTTCCCACTAAGTCACTAAGAGAAACCACGTCCCTGAGTTAGAGCAATGATAATATATTAAACAATGAACAGTACCACTCCAAGGCACTGGAACTGGATTGTTTATGTTGCCTACAGTAAATTATTTTAATGACCCCAGGTTTTGGCCCAGGTTAGCTGCCTCTCTTCCAACAATTCCTAGGAACAGCTGCAGAACCATCATGTACCAGAAAACATTCCCATGGGTAGCTTGTATATGGCCACCAACTGCTGGAAGTTTCAAGATTGTGATGGATGGGGAGGGTGCCGCTTCTTTCCAGCTGGTCTCTGTGCCAGAGTACAGTCCTAGGCAAATATAATTTGCTAGAAGACAGGGAGCCTAAGGGACAAACATGCCGGAGAGCTGGTGAAAGAGGAGGGAAGGAATCAGCAGATGAGAATGAGAAATAAGTGAAAAAGCTGTTGAAGAGGAAAGGAGGACAGTTCATCTCAGCCGCAGTAAGCTGTTACATTGGCTCAGCCTGTCTCATATAACTGCATCTCCATAGATTTACAGTCTTGCTTCTCAGTGAAATATTGGTACCAGTTCCTGCTGACTGCAACAAAGACACCAGTTAACTGCAGCGTGAGTATGGAGGCAGTTACTGCATGAAGGTGAAGTGGTGGAGAAGTTTTTCTCTCCTTCCTTCCAAGGCTGTGGCATTGTGTTATCACAAAATGACCCCTGGTTTGACACATTAGATATGTAAACTTTTGGTAAATGGCCAAAAAAAGAATTTATGTTCCAAGCATTTTGGATGTACCAATTTTCCTTGAAACAGAGAATAAGCAATCTGAATGTACTAGACAACTAAACTCCTCAGACTCCTTGTTGTATTAGTGGAATTGAATGGCTTACAATTATAGCTGAAGGAATTTGATGGTAAATCCTGTAAGAATCCCAAGGCCTTATTTTGCACCCATTCATTTTTAGAAGTAAAGGCAGGAAAAAAAAGGAAATTGCTATCTGTTAATTGGATCAGGGCCAAAAAATCAACAATGGTGTCTGGAAAGGGTCTTTTTTCCTACTTGTTGCTCTTAGCTTCAATTTCCTCACTGATACAGTACATTGCCTTTCATTCTTTGAAATGAAAGACATCTCTCTCATTGTCTTGCTATCTCTCTCTCTCTCTCTCTCTCTCTCTCTCTCTCTCTCTCCAAAAAGGTTCCAGCCCAGATGGAGGTGAAAGGGCTTAAAGTTTGGGAGTCTGAAGCAAGCACTGTCAGGTGTTATTTTATGCTTATCTTTGGATGGTAGATGATACAAGAAAAGATCATGTTCGGTCATTCTGTTATATTTATCTCCATCATATTTCTCCAGGTGCATCTTGATCCCCCTAGTTATTGCTGTATAGCTAAATAAATAACACACAGAAGAGACCAAGCCTGTGTTCTGATCTAAGTGGCATCAACTGACGCACATCCCCTGCTTAGGAGCAGACCCTGGTAGAGCAGATTCATCTTGGAAAGTTGGCAAGATCTGCCTTGCTTTGTGCAGAGCAGAGTGCAGCCTAGCAGATGCACAGTGGGGTAAAGTGCTTGAACTCATTTCCTGACCCTCTTGTACTTAGCAGTGCAGATGCAGTCAGAGCAAACATGACAGAACATCTGGAATGAAAAGATGGGGTCAAGGAAACTTAACAGAGATGAGAACTTTCCACAATTTCTCAGCTAATTGCTGGAAGAAACATTTTCCAAAGTTGCATTCTCTTCTCCAGGCTCTCAGTACTGCAGTTTTGTTTGATGATTAGGATTAGCTCAGGACTTCCTGACAGGGAAATTACCTCACAAGGACCTTGGTTTGAGAATCTGATTTTAGACTGGAAGTTTAAAATAAATCCAGTCAAATAATTAGCAGGTATTTAAACTAGAATATTTGCAACAGCAATTCAACAGAACAATAAAAAATTTTTATAAAGGCCAGTTACTTGAATTGCTTCCAAGTGCTCCACACTCCATACACGGCTGATAATTCTTAGATAAAATTTCACCTAAAGCTCCAATTTACTTTAGTGTTTTATAAAATAGTACATCTCTACTTGTTCTTAAATTGTTTGTATCTCTCTCCTTCTCTGCTTTTCTCACTTGAGTTCTGTGGTCATTTGGTGAAAGATAAAAATGAAACACAAAATAAGAGTCAAGCATGCATTAACCTGCTGCAATATTATTATTTTTTTGGTTATTTTTGGATGGTGACGGCAAAGCTTGGATAGTTTATGTCATCCCCAAAAGTCATGCGGAGAAAGGAGAAGCCAAGAGCTGATTTGCACCAGTGACACAAAGGTGCTCTAAGCCTGCCATAACCAACTGCTCCAGATAAAGGTCCATCTGTTTTGCATCAGTGAAATGGTGAGAAGCAGCTGGAGGATCTCAGTGGATCTCTCTCTCTCTCATGATCCATAATGGGCCTACTTCCTCTTTACACTGTTTTATTGTATGAAGTTCACTGACAAAATTCCCACCTGTCCTGGGTACTTAGCAGTGCTGTCAATATTATTTATTCTTCCCTGAAATCATTGTTGGTTTTATTTTCCTCGTACTTTTACCATTGTTGTTATCTCTCTTCTTCCAACCCCACCTTTCTCTTATCTGGTGTAGGAGTAAATTCTTTCCTCTTCTTGTCCCTCTGATTGCACAAGAACTCCTATATAGTAACAATCAACCATCCATTTGCTTTTAGCCAACAGAGAAACCTGTGTCTTCTACTGCTTCACAGGTCACTGCCTGTGGCCTTTTCAAGGGTATGAAGTAAAGTCATCTAAATCTGCATTTGACCTAGCTACACCAAATCTATGAAAGTTGTTTCCTCAAGCTTCAGCAGAAATTTGATTAGATCTGAAAGAGCCAAGTGCTTTTTTACAGACTTCTATAAACTTCAGTAAGCAGAATACGTCACACTGTTGTGTTATAAGGGACTCGTCCAAAGAGAAGGTGATGGATGAAAAGCTTTGGTTAAAAAAATTAACAAGGAGTTAATAAAGGCCAAGAACGAAGAGGAAGAAAGAGAGGAAGAGAGGGAGAGGGAGAGGGAGAGGGAGAGGGAGAGGGAGAGGGAGAGGGAGAGGGAGAGACAAGCCTTTCTGGCCAGATATGAAGAGTCCAATCATAAACTTGACTACATCTCATGCATGAAGCAAAAAAAAAACCCCTTTGTGAGCTCTGAGTGGTCATCTCAGGTAGCCACAAGATTAACTGGATTTTTTGTTGTTCTGTCTCTGTGGTCAGGTGTGCATCTGGTTTACCCTTCTACAGCCTTAAAACCCACCCAGTGAGACATCTTGGGAAAACAGAATCAATGTGAGTAGCAGAATCAAGGAGAACCTTGACCTTCATAACAGATTTGTATTTTGCTCTTTGATTTTGTCTTTTATGAAATGAGAATCCTACACACACTGGTCCCTCCAGCAGATGAGTGGCATCAGAAGCAAAGTGAGCTAGGATATCTCAAAAACGACTATGCAGCTGCCATGTATCTGTGTGTTGCCAGATTTTGTGTCTCATTGCACTCAATTATGTTGTTAACATTGCTTCCATGGATTAATTGGACACTCCTGCTCATGGTACTTTATTAAAGAATAATCCTTTGTTTGAATAGTACTTCTGGCAAGTCACCAAATATTGACTTTCCTTACTTACATTTAAAGCCACCAGATCTTTTCATATAATCACAACTAAATACAATTGATATGATTTGTCTATTAAGAATGTTCAAAGTATCACAAGGAATTCAGATTTTACAAGGGAAAAAAAAGTGCATGCAGACTGAACCAATCTCCTTTTATGAAGCAGTCCCTTTTTTTACAGTAAAATTCTTTTGCCCTTTTATCAGCCCCTGACAATATATAATCTTGGGCTTCAATGAAAACAGAGAGAAAAAAAATAATTGAGTATCAGTTTATTGAATCCTGAGGTCAGCTTTTAAAATCCTGGCTTTCTTTTCTCCTCATAGCATACTTCCAGACCTTTAATTTGACTTGAGCCTACAAGCCTTTCCTCAGGGTTAATAGAGGATCATATTTTGTCTCCAAACTTTGAGCCAATGAGCAGACAATAAACCGAGAATACTCTCTCTCCATGGATCTTTAAGACACATTCAGAACTGATTAAGATTGGACTCACAACCAGCCTCTCACCCACCAGCATTGACAAGTCCTTGGCAGGGCTGCTCTCCATCTGTTCATCCTCCAGCCTGTGTTGATAACAGGGGTTGCAGCACCTTGCAGTTGTTCTTGTTAAGCCTCCTGAAATTCTTTTGTACAGGAATCTTCTCATTCTGCCCTTTCATCTTCATTTAAGAAGAAGTTTAATCAGTTCAAGATAGGGATTACACAGCGCAAGAGTGCATAGCAAGAGAATAATGGAATTTTCCAATATTGCTCTTCCACTGACATGGTGAACTCTATTATTGTGATTCTATAACTTTTTAAGGGATTTTAAGTGGGATTTAAGAATAGAGAAAGTTGATTCCTAATTCTCTTTTTCTGACAGGACTGATTTGAGTCAGGTTCCTCTCAATCAGCTGAAAATTCCTCATAGTTAGACTGAACTCTTACAATTCATTAGAAAGAAACCTCATGAGAGCAATTAATCATATTCTAAAATAAACATCTAAGATCAGACAAATCACTTTAAAAGCACTTATTTTCTACATCTACTGAAAAAAAAAAAACAACAAAAATTCATGGTAACTAGTTCACAGTTGAACATCCCATTCCAGTGAAACAAATTCCACACTTTCAGCTAGTTTTCATTAGTTTTCATTAAGAGTTGAATGAGCATTTTTCTGGATGTCTTGCCAGGGGACTTCACATAAATCTTACCTTTTTTCTTCAGCAGAGAATGCCTATAATTGTGGCTGAAATAAATGGTTTAGTGATATATCAAAGAGCAAGCTATTAACAAGGATCTGAATATATCTTGTAGCTGAATGCACTTGCAAAATTGCAGGTGCTAGTAATCCTGACAATTTACATTACTTTCAATATTTATAGAGAATTTTCAAACCTCATGTATCACCAAGTTAAGTATTACAATTGCATAATTAGGATTTTTTTAACCTTTAAGTTTGCTGAGAATAGCAGCTGGTTACCAAACAAGAAGCAGGACCATTTGGTACATTTTTTTCTGGCAGTTGTTATTCCTCCAATAATGTTTACATTTCAAATGACTGATCAGATATTAAGTGCAGGAAATAACTTTCCTTGTCTGACTGTATCCTCTCCCCATGACACGAACAGCAGTAGATTCCAGGACCTGGCTACATTCACAGGTTGCATGTCACTCTTAATTACCCTGCTCATCCAACTGGCAACTCAGGCAAAAACATAACAGAAAGAAAGACAGGAAAAGTGCCTGACAGCCCACAAAGCAAATAGTGTCTAGTTCCTTTCTTATTTCAGACTTCCAGATGTGTTTTTCCTACAGTCTTTAAACAAGCAGGCAGTGCCTTGGTCTCCACTTCTTAGCAGAAGTCACTAATTGACCTTACTTGCTTCATATGTTGCAAGTGTTACCACACAGACCAGAGCCCTGGTCCTGTACCAGCACCCAGGCTCTCTTTCCCCTGAACCAACCCAAATTCCTCTGAAAGTCAAATGTTCCAGAAGAATGTGAACAAGCTTATTAACTATTGCAAATCCCATACAGTAAAATTGGTGTTCTTAAACATACTTTAAAAGTGCCTTTTCATCAGTTAATTTTTCTGTTGCACCAAGTCAACTTACTTGGATGTGTTTACTATGTTGTGTACAATGTAGTCACAATGGGTCATATCTGCTCCCCCTGAGGGACCACACCATCCACATGGCAGTGAGAACCACCATGCCAAAGGAAATTTGTGCCGAGGGATTCAACTGGTACTGCCAGAGTATTCTCATTTGTTAGACTGTTTTTGTTATGACCTAACATATCAGTAAAAATAGAATAAACTAGATGGCCCTAGAGAAACTAATAGGCTACATAACAGCTATTCATAGGGTGTACCTAAAACATTTAAATAATAGTTGACCCTGTGTTCTGAAGGGCAAATAAATAAATTTATGAAAGAATTCTCCTCAGTCTTTTCTCTCTCTTTTTTGTCTTCATTTTTCTTACACATATAATTGCAGGAAAGTAGATTCACAGCTTTTCAACATGACCCAAGCTATATAGATATAAATATACACATACATAATATGTATATATTATAGCTTATACATATCACTGCATTCAGCAGGTACTCAGAAGTTCAGTAGCTGCTAGGTGGTTAGAAGTTCTTCCACAGTTGTTGGGAAGTTGTCCTTCCCTTTTCCTCTTCCCTTTTTATGGTTATTGATCTTTAAAGTCAGGCTGGAATTAACATCAATATTTTGGCACTGTCCATATTTTTTTGAAAACATGTAAAAACTATTTGTTTTCCACCTACATTTCTTACCTGGAATTCTGTCACTATTATTTTTATATCATATACTTGTATAGCAGTGGAAACATTATTTTGATAAACTTACTATTATTTTGATCAGTTCTTCATAGCTATATAGTTCTCTCTCTATACAGTGAGGAGACTTGCACACTCTTAGAGAATTCTGAATAATGATTTTGCTTTGGTACTGCTACTACAGAGTCAACTTTACCTGGGGACAGACATGAAGAAGAACGGTAGTAGCCTGTGACAAAGACATGACTTCTGCCATTGCTATTAATGTATTAATATGAAGACTGGAATTTAGAGTGCACTATAGAAATACATAGTCATAGAAGTGACATCCCCTGAAGAATCCGTAGTCCAAATACCTGTTTTTTCAATAATGAGTTAATTTAGTTTCTGATAAACTGTCAAATAGATTCCACTCCCCATCCTGAATCATTAGCAACCAAAGCAAGATTGAACTACTCAGGGTACAAATAAGGTTAGCGTGAAAAGCATGTAGGAAATATATCAATGTAGCAAAAACAAGGCACTCAAAGAATAGAGAATTTATTTTCTAAACAAGTGGTTATCATTACATTATTTTCAAAACAATTTCCAAGAAAATCTGGTTGCAGTACTCCAGAGGTACATCAGTGGTACAGTTCACATTTCAGAACTTCCTACCACTCTACCATTCAAAACTCTCTTTGCCAAAGAATGACACTTATTTTACTTACAACACAATCCCCAAAGATTTGGTGAATCTTTCATCCAGTGTTCCAAAAATGAATCAATTTCAAGAAATGAGTGCACAGCACTGTAGCCATAGGAAGAAAGACGGGCAAGGAATATTAGTAATTTCTTGAACCAACCTTATCTTAGCAACCTCGTACTGAATGGCTGTCAAATCCAACCTTAATAAATATTTGGATAACTGGGAGGATACTACAAAATTCAGACAAGCTGTTTGGTTACAAGGAACAATAATAATTTAGTACTTACACTATCAAGCACTTCTAATGCTGCTGAGCTGTTCAAAATTATATGCAGCAAAGGTTGCTTCAAACGGCTTTAAAAATCTAATCTGCTCTTAAGCATCACAGGCAAATGCGTTGCACTTGCATTTCAAATTGTTTATATTTGATTGTATTCCACTATCTCTAAATGAGGTGAGTTACTCTAGGGTCATGATCTGCTTCTTGTTATTAGCTGGCATGTTCCACTGTGTATATAAGATAAAGTGTATTTGATATTCTGGTTTTTTGTTTGAATTTACTGAGGTTGAAAGATAACCAAAAGTGATTTTTCTTTTGTTCCAAGGGCTATCATATCAAATAATTTGAGAAATGGTTAAGATTCCTTGATGTGTTCTTTATGTAGTATTCTCATTTCAAGCAGTACAGATTTGGGATGCCACATTTGAGGTCTCTGCTGAGTCAGTGTTTGACACTCAGAGTGCCTGCAGATATAGGCTCTAAGGACAGATAAGCAAAACAAGAATTTTTTTTCTTCTGCAGAGAATCATCATCTCTGCTGTATCATCATTTTATCCTCATTGCAGAAGCAAAAGCTTTTACATAAGGGAATATGTCTGGTGGGAAACCAGCCTTTGCATACCTTGTCACTCCAGATGTGCATCCCACCCCCTTCCGCCATACTGCCCAAATGATTAAATAAGCTTTTGGCAGCTTGATAAAGAAGTTTGTCTGATTGAAAGCTAACCTAGAGTCAAATCAGGGAGCTATTAAACTATCCATGAAGTCACTCAGTTGCTGGCATGGAAGAGCGACAATATGTGGCTAGCATGAAGGGAAAGGCAGTGCTGGTCATCATAGCTGCAAGGGGGACATGTATTAACTTAGGCTAATTGTGAAATTACACCCTATAGTCAGCAGCTTGGAGACAGTTAGAGACATTATCCATTTCCCATTAAAACTCCCCAGCCCTAATACAATAGGGGATTTAAGGCCTCATTAAGCATGTAATTAGCATGGTGTTGTTAGTGGTTGCTCTAATACTGGGGGTTTTTTTTTTGCTAACTACTGTCTGCAAGATTCCAGAAGTACCTACAACTGACCAAGCTAGACAGCACTTTGAGCTCATAGCATGGTGCCCAAAAAGTGTATGCCCAAAATCTCTCTGAGGGTAGCCCTGAGAAATGGGACTACAGCAATTCCCAGCTTTTAATCACAGAGGAACCACGCCCCAAAAGGACTGCCGCCCCCATATTCCAGGCATCTTGCTGCTTAGCATGACCCACAGATCTAATGTTTGCCTGGGTTGCAACACAAGATAATTTCCCAGACAAGACCGCAATCTAAGCTGACATATTGGTTAATAACAAATACTGGGAATGAAAGGCAAAACAGATTCTACAAAACAGATTCTTATTAAGTTAAACAATTTCTTGTGTTTGGGATTTTGTGTTGTGAAGTCCTTCCAAGACCTGTGTCTGATATGGCCCTCTCTAATAAAGCTATTCAGCATTGTAGAAAGAAATTATGATGCCTGATGCCATCTCCAATTCTCCCAATAGCCTAATGTTCACTAGATACATGTGAAGAATGTGATTCGTGAAGAAATAAAAATGAAAGCTTTCTTCTGTGCTTCCTGCCAGCTCTGACATCTCACATAGAAGATCTGACCCTGGTGTTTTCAGAGACCCAGAACTTAGGTTCATCTCTGTTGAACATATTCCACTTCGTAAAAACTGTCTCACTAGACTAGGCACTCTTAAGCAGGCCCTCCCACTGCCAGCTGAGTTTCCACATCATTAGGTTCCAAGATAGTCCTCAGTGTTTTTGGCAAAATATGCATTGAATACTGATGTGTGAAGAAAACCAGCAGAAGAGCTAAAGAGACCTTATTCCCTCTCACCCATCAGCACTCACAAGCCTTTTTCATTCCAAATTTTAGAGATGCTGTGGTCAGATTGACTCATCCAGAAGCTGTAAGGAATAACATCTCTAACAGCTCAGGTAAACACTACAATGAGTCAGTTATTGAGTAAAGAAGAGAATGAAAACTGAGTGCTTTTGCAGAAACCAGTTTCTGTACTAAGCATGATGTATAATATGAACAGCTAGTAGGAGAGACCTGCCCATCAAAGACAGTGGTAGGACATACTCTGGGTATGCCCTAGGATGCCTAGCATCCCCAAGACAACATTCCAACAAGTTCAGAATGGCTTTTATGTAATAGGAGTGTGAGATAACTGCTGAGGTGTGGAAATTTAGAATCTTGAAAGTCAAATAGTTGTAAGGGCTGGATCTTCTTGTGCAATCTAGGCTTTTGCATTTTAGTGCATTAGCCTACTAGGTACTAGGATTTGGGGCTTTTTCATTCTAGTTGAAGTGGTTTTCATTGTAGACATGCAGGTCACTACCCTTCACATCAGCATTTCACTGGAAGATTTCTTTCTACTTCCATCCCACCTCTGTTCAGAAATATCTGTTAGAGGAACTCAAGAGAAACAGACGGATCTGTTGAATTTTTAACCTTACTTCCTTTTTGGCAAATTTCTTCCTAACTTCCTTGGGAAACACAATATCCTCACGGATGAACTCCCTGTTCACAAAATGCACGCTAATAAATTATGGATTCTGATGACCTAATTGCTTATTTGGGAGATAGAGTAGACTTAAAAGACCTATAAATTAAGAACTTAAAAAACTTAAAATTAAAAAATTAAGAACTTAAAAAAGCAACTGGGTCACGGTGTATATAAAATCTATTGCATAGAGCTGGACATTCTTATCAGTTAAGAATGGAATGTTTTCTCCTGATATACCAGATACGTCTCTTCTCTATGGTCAAAAGTGTCATTTGTCACCAGTGGAGGGAGAGGTCTATGTCAAATCACAGAACCACAAAGCTAATCTCAGTTCCAGTTCTGCTGTCACTTATATCCACTTTACATAGTTTAATTTCTCTAGCTTCTTTATTAATGGTACAATAAATGAGGATAGAATCAATTCCAAAAAACAGATTTTGCTGAATCTGCAAGTAATGGCATTTAGAAATAAAAAATAGACAATTCTACCTTATTTAGTTATAAGAAAATTAATAATTCCCACCACAGAAATCCTTATAGAAGTTTTCTTTATTATTATATTCTTCAAAAGAATGTAAGGGGGTGTTATAAAGACCTAAGTCTTATGCCTATTGCATGTCTTCACATCTGAGTGCTAATGATTTCTTGTGGGATTTGCTACCCCAAGAATGAATTTCTGTAACTTTTTACCACACAATTTCACACACAAAAATGCACTTATACACTAATAATCCGTATTTATAATTTAACTAAAATATAGTGAGATTAAACGTGGGACGATAATGCTTCAAGTTTAGGAACATACAGGAAAGGAACATCTAAATCTGAAGTATCCAAGCTGCTCAAGTCAGTGAGCAGAAACAGACAATTACAGAGTTCAACACTTTTAACCTATTTTGACGTAAGTTAGAAGAAATAAACCCAAAGTTAAGAGCTAAGGACATAGTTAAAATTAGTTCAGAGCCAGAGGTCTTTGTTCTTCATCTGGAAAATTAAATTGCCTCTCATGTTATTTCATGTTAAATTCAGAATACAGGTCAAGATCAATGGAGACCATGTAAAAGTACACCTAGCCAGAGCAAATTCACATTATGGGAAAGGGAATCTTTCCCTCATTTAGTTTCCTTGCTTTTCTACTAACACTTGTAGGCATAAAGAAAGAGATAAACATTTTCCTACATCTTTCCCATTTCACCCTCATAATTACTGAAAGTGAAAATTATATACTAGTCCCCACACCATTTTTCTGCCTTTTCAGTACTGAGGACCCTGGTTAAAATTGTCTATGTTATGAATGATCAGTCAAATTTTCCGATAAGCAATTTATTGGAAAATTGAAAGATACAAAGAAATTGAGCCACAATCAAAAAGACAGCTCCGAGCCCGGGATCGGAGCTGGGTGAACCACAGCTTCGGCCTCTATGGCACCGAGAGCATCACAGTTCACAAAGCAGCCTATGCGGGGTTGGTTTTTATACAGTTTTTGGTTGGAGTGGTGGATGATTGGATTTCTATGCTTCTCCCAGTCCTTTTTACATATTCGGGAAAGCTTCTTTCTTGGTCTCCTGTCTGTTGAGTAGTTTTCCAGGAAGGGATGGTTGTTTGATTGGATTTCCGAGAACCTGGTATTGGGATGCACACACCTGGCATGATAAGATTCATATCGGGCCTCAATGGTCGGCTGATGGGTGCTGATCACTGGGTCCTTGGTAGAACCATCTCCACCCAGAGCCCATCTCCCTCTCTGGGTGCTGTCCATTGTTCCACAGTGATTGCATTGATACACCCTTCCTGGCTACGGCTGATATTCTTGGAATAGTTCACTGACAAGGGCATGTCCAAAAGCCTCTTTCCCGACCGGGATGATTTTATACTGCTTAATTTCAGGCTTAAAACATGAATTACACTACATCATATATAACAATCCATGCTTGCAAAAAGAGCAAACAATCATTTCAAAGCAAGCTGCCAACATATAAATAACAGCTAGTGCAAATGGTTTTCATAAATATTCTGATGCAGTGACACATGTTCCAGTGTTCTACATTTTTATGAGACAAAATATAACTAAAGGCTATAGAATTGCTACAAAAAATTGTCAAAAGAGTTTTCACAAAAGTGTTTTTGCCTTGAAAGATGACACAAGTTTTGAGAAAGAAATAAAAATTTGTATTTCATTTCAATTTACTCAGCTAGTTTTGGCAGATGGACTATGAGAACAGCACTTCAGACAGATGTTCAGCAGAGGTTTCCAGCTGCTAGCAGAAATTATGTCAGAGCATTGCGTAATCCCCTATGTTTGTAAATGGTTGGGATAAACAGTCACATCAATAAGTCAGTTATTAGTATCCAAAATTCCTTCCAAAGCTTCTGTGTTATGAGCTGAACATCACTGTGTATCTTATAGCTCATCTCAGTGACCTTAAAAGCCTGTGGGTTTTGGACTTCTGTTCCATTTAGAGTTGCTTATCTTAGCAGTGTGTACAGTGTGAGGCCATACAGGTTGCAAATCAACCCTTTACTTTTACCAATCTATGATAAACCAGAATTATCTTTTCAAGGCCTGATCCTAAAATTCTCACATCAGCCAAAGGCTAAGCTGCAGCATCAGACTTACAAATTTGCTTCTGCACAAAATTTCATGTTTCAGAAGCTACTTCATAACATAATTTCCTAAGAACAGAAGGGGTGGGCATGTTCTTCCATAGCCTCTATCCTCCCTAAAATTTAAAGCTGGAAAGCCAAATCAGAGTCTGTGGACAGCAGCTCCTGCACCTTATGTCTCTTCCACAACCCTTCAAATTCTTTTTTATTTCTCCACAGTTCTACAGTTCTTCTGCCATTGAATGCTCTGTTACAAAGCATTTCCTTTGTTTTATAAATTTTAAAGGAAATATGTATTATTAAGGAAATGTGTTGCCTGGAATGAGAAGAGACAGTATGTGCACTTGTCATTGGTTTTGATGAAGCAGAAGTGGCAAAAACACCCACTGGCCAGGTGGCCCAGTCACATTACTGTGAGTCTGAGATTGTAAGGAATCAGAAGACAATACCCATTGCCCCAGCCAACATTTTCATGCTGTGAAAGGAACTCATCTCTTTCAGATTATTTGAAACTCAATGGGAAGTTGCTGACTCTACAGGCAGAACACTTAGATCTCTTAAGACATGCAAAGACATTTTTGTTTACTGACCCTCCCTAATCTTCCCACATGGAAACTTATAGAACAAAAGGGCATTATAAAGGCAAAGATCAGGAGGCTGCATTAAGTCATGTAATTTTTTTCCATATGTAGCTCAGTCACCAGCCTTCATGTAGATGTTAAACTATGTTTGAGAAAGCACTATTTCATCATGGGTTTAAAACACATCTGCACTGAACTACAAATCAGTTCTGAACAGCTTACTGTGGGGGAAACAGAAGAAAATACAACTTTTCCAATCTGGTAACAAATAGGAAAAACAAAATAAGTAGAAAAAGGGACAAGGTGGGAAAAGTCTGCCTGATCAGATATTCAGAATTTATAATTTCATCATAACAATGTTAATACATTTTTGTGTATTTGTATAGATATTGTAGTAATCACTAAGCTTGACTGATTTTTTTTCAGTGCAGAAGGCCATACTTTCTGAGAACAGAAAGAAAAGAGATAAAGGAACTGTGGTTTATATTTATTCAACCCCTCTAAATTGAATATGTTTTCCTGGCAATTAATGCTCACTAATCAAAGTCTAGATTAAAATTAAAATGCTCATCTATTCTGCAATGTCCTGATCAAATGACATTTCAACATATTCTTCAAATATTACCTAGGATGTTAAAATGCACCTCAGACTTTCTGTTGTATGGTTCACAACAATCTCAAGGACTTCTCTGCCTGCCAGGTCTGAGACCAATTCTAGAAGGGATTGGTTCCTGTTAGATGTTTATCCGTAGCATATCCATGAACTGAATTAATTGCAACAAAAGGGAAATGATAACCTATCATCATTCTTCCAGGCCATGATACTGGGGCAGAGACCTCTCCCGTGACTTCTTGTCCTTAGTTCAGCTCACTGAATCAATCATTCTTTGAAGACAATGAGGGAGCTTTCTCTGAGGAAGAAACCACAAACCTCAAACAAGTTGCTCATGGGTGGATCATGGGAAACAAGTTGTGAGGTTATATTTATCTCTATCTACATTAGAACTGTATTTTTGCTGTTGACAAGCTTTAAAGTTTACAATACATATTGATAAGTATGGGTCAAATGTTAGATGATAAAGGAAACCTAGAGAAGAGAAAGGAAAGTCTTGCTAAAATTGAAAGCTGCTAATATCCTTTTCTGATAAGGACTTAAAGCTATTTTGAGAATAGAGTTCCTACTCCTTTAAAAATCAGCAGCACATATCTTCAAGGGCAAAATTAATTTTAAATGGATGTTTTACCTTGTATGAAAAATCTTCTCAAAACTTATCTTATGTGTACAAAAATTAATATGAAATTAACTTTAAACTGATACTTCACCATGCACATCTCTGAACTAATGAAATCACCCATTTTTGCTAGATGTTTTCAAATGCAAGAATCTGAATTATAGCTCCTTTTGAATTTAATTAAAGCATATGTAAAGGGACCAACTTCAAAATATTTTTCATCCACATCAGAAAGATGAAAGACTTTCATTATCACACAGAGTATTGAAAAAGGACAGGCAATTTTCTCCTCGTTTGCAATAAATATCTTAATGTGCAGAATACCCATCTCCTTCCCTTTTTACATGTAAAAGAAGCTGTAGCACTTTCATTTGTGCCAGTATCTAATTAAATCAGCTCCACTGACTTCATTGTTGCAGATATTCATTTGAGATTACCAAAAAAGTGGATATTGAAATCAGAAACTTTCTGAAAATTAGGCAGTAGCAGTTCTGTTGTGAAGTCTCTGTAACTACCCATAAAGGAGACTGCAGTGAATGAAGCAGTTCACCTGACATAAGGTAGTGGTTACTGACTGCAAAATGAGGTGAGGCAGCCTTTGGTTGCAGAGCCCAAAGGTCAGGTTTTCTGCAAGTCTGTAGGTTTTACTGGTACTTAAGATACACCGGTGAGGAGATGAAAAAAAAAAAAGGTTCCCCTGAGGAAATGAGGGCCTCTTAATGAAAATCTCATTTTCCTGCTTCTATGCCTATTAAAGCCTATTAAATCCTGGGGTTTATTATTGTTTTCAATGTGCTAAAAATAGGGATATAAATGTCTATAAATAACCATAATTGCTGACATAAATATTTGGTCTGAAATTTCCTTATTTACCTGAATGACAATAACTAAGACATTGCCATAATAGAGCTCTGCTACTGGTTGCAAGAATTTATATTAGAGATGAGCTAATAACCTTTTCCATCCCTGTAAAAAGAAATTCACTGCCTGCCAAATATTTCAAACTTCCTTTGAATACATATCCCTGAGCTATGTTACAGTTAAATTATTTACTTACTGTACATGACATATTGTCATGAGGACATGCTAATTACTACTCTGCCTGAAAAATTATAGGTGCACTTCAACTACCCTGATAAACTGGGGGAAGAAAGAACTTGTAGAAGAAAGTACCTAAACGGGGCCTACAAGAAGGCTGAAGAGGCATTTCTGACAAGGACACATAGTGTTAGGACACAAGGTAACATCTTTAAGCAGAAAGGGAGTAGATTTAGATGAAATAGTAGAAAGAAATTCTTTACTGTGAGGATGGTGAGGCACTGGAACAGAGAAGTTGTGAATGCTCCATGCCTGGCAGTGTTCAAGGCTGGGTTGTATTTCATTTTGAGTAGACTGGTCTAGTGGAAGCAGGGATTGGAACTAGATGATCTCTAAGGTCCCTTTCAACCCAAACCATTCTATTTTTTTTATAAAGATTTCAGATCATAGCCAAGGACTTAGCAATTCATCAGTTAGGCTTTCTGCTTCATCCCAAGCATCCAATGTGACATCAGATCTTCATTTAGCCACATGTTCTTTCTGTTTTTTGGGTATCCTTCCTGTGGTTGGAACCAAGAAGTCATATCCAAGAGAAACATAGGGCACAAAATCTCACAGCCAAATGCATCATCCTTAGTGCTTCTCCCAAGTAGGGAAAGGTTGCCTTTTGGGTTGGGTTTCACAACAAACTTTGTTTTAAATAACCATTTGAAAACATCAAAGTAGATGTGCATCAGAAATCTGTTCCATAAGCATCATGTCTGAGTTAGCATAAAGAATACCATGAAACTGGGCTTCCACAGCCTTGAAACCCTTCCTTGTGTCTAGACCCTGTATTCCTCCTTTTATGCATGAGGAATTAGATTAGGGGTTGGGTTTTTTTCCAGAAAGAAAAAAGACTTTCACAAGAAACTTCTCTGCCTGATGTGTTCATCAGGAAGAAAGAAATGGAGGTACATTTCTCCCCTCCTCTCTCGGAGAGGAAAATACTCACACCTGCTTCTCTTGCTTGTAAGTGTGTGCTGGTTTGAAAGCAAAACCAGTCAGAGACTCCAAGTCACAAGTACAATTTAATAAGAGGAAAAGAAAAGAAGTAAAAAAAAGGTAAAATAAAGTAAAATAAAATAAATTTAATAGTATAAAATACCACTGACAGAGTCAGAATACCACCTGACACCCTGTTATTCCGGTATTCTGTTAGTTAGAGTGGTAGTAGCAGTCCAGATGAAATGGTCTTGTCGAAGCAGTGATCCCGTAGAAAAGGTCAGGTATCTCTTGTCCTGTGGGAATCCAGTAGGGAAAAGGCCTCCTGTGCTGTCCCAAACCCTGGATTATATCCTTGTGGGAATGCTTGGCTCCTCCCCCTGGGCGGAGCATCTCACAATGGGCTGTTATCATTCTATGAGTCATGAATGGGTCCTTGATGGCCCATTAAACAGAGACAGCTCCCGGGGGCGTTATCTATGAGTCATGGGCAAGGCATTGATGAGCCATTAGCAGCAGATAAGGGAAACACTGCCCCACCTGGTTTCA